>PVJX010002153.1:115777-137268 GCA_004027295.1 Dolichotis patagonum | reverse complement strand
CAGGGTGGCATGGCGGGGCCACAGTTCATGGTGGCTGCAAACAGCAAGCAGGAACCAGCAAGAGAGAGACACACCTTCTTCCTGCCATTACATCACATCCTGGCTCCACCCCCTAGAGGGTGTAGCACTGACACCATCAATCCAAGCACTAGACAATGAACCAGTCACAAATGTACAATGCAAATACATGAGGCCTGGGGGCCACTGACATAAACCATGACAGAGTTGCTCAAACTAGTGAGTCATGATCAACAGTGTTAGATGAGGTAGAAAGGCTTTTGTTAGGGTGGATAAACAAAGACAGATGGCAGGTTACAGCCTATGTGAGCCTATAATTTGTGAAAAAGCTAATACTATAAACACAGATCTCATAAACAATCATCCACCAGTGAGTTCAATGAGCTCAATGGTGAAACATTTCATTCCTGTAAGAGGTTATCTCACAAGTTTAAAGTACGTACTTGGGTTCATAGCATAACTAGACATGGTGAAGGAGCCAGTCCTGATAAAAGGGCTGCTGAAAATTACATGTACCTCTTTGAAATAATGACAAAGGGAAATGGCTTCTGCTCTCATCACATTTCCAACCATAATGAAACTGGCCTTTTCAGGAAGAAAATGCCCAGAAGAACATGTGTTACACAGGAAAAGAAGAAAGTGCCAGCGCACAGGTCTAAGAAGGATAGGCTAGTCTTACTGCTATGTGCCAATTCAAGCAGTTGGCCTCAGGATAAAGACTCTCTTGACTTATCACTTGGATTATCTTTGAGTATTCAGAAAACATAAAGTCATGAAGAATAAGCTAGGGGTCATGTGGAGACCTAACACAAAAGCCTGGGTAACAAGAGTATTTTTTCTTGAGTAGATCAGGGATGTTTTCTGTACTATTGTTAAGAAATATCTACAGGACAAATGTTTGCTACTTAAGGCTCGCCTAGTCATGGACAATACTCCTACTCACCCTAGAGATTTGGAAGAAGAATTGACTGAAGAATAGTTCTTAGCTGAGTTCCTCCTCCTACCTAATACAACTCCTCTGCTGAAGCCTGTGGACTCGCAAGTTATAGCTGACTTGAAGAAGCTGCATGCCAAGAAGCTGTTTCTGAAGTATTTCCAGATGTTCTCAGGCACAAATTTAACCCTTAAAGAGTTCTGGAAGGAACATTACAATATCCTTACCCATGTGGGGTCAATTGAAAAATTTTGGGCCAACATCTCTTGAAGGACACTGAGATCAACCTGGAAGAAAGTGTGGCCCAAAATTATACATGAGAGAGACTTTGAAGGCTGTGAGAGGAGCCTGATCAATTGACCCTGTGGTTAATGACATTGTTACTGTAGCAGAGTCCATAGGCTTGCAGTTAGACTGTGGTGATCGGAGCAATATCTACAGAGGAACTCCAGCAACTTCTGGCTGAGCAAGAGAATGGAAGCTGAGGAAATTTCTGAAGAAAGGATGAGTATCAGCATTCAATGTAGCAAAGTTTTTCTTATGAAATAAAGGAAATTCTAAAAAAATGGATACAGCTACAAGTATTTGTAGAGAAGATCCACACAGACAGAGAAAAAGCCAATCATGATGTTCACTTCCTTAACTCTAATGCCATGTCATACTACAGAACAGTGTCACAGAGAAGACCAATGGACAACCTTAGCCCAGATTTAGTTCTGAAAAGATTGAAACCTAGCCAATCAGAAGCCCATCCTAATGACACAGACTCTCCCAAGGAAAGAAAGAACACCAGAGAACCAGATTCCTGATGTCTGTGGAAGGTGATTCTCCTTCAAACCTTCCACTTCATTCTCCAGCCCTGCAGCATCTATAGCAAGCCAAAGATGCCAACTTGCCTGGTGAATACAAAATGAAATTGTTTCCGGTAAACTAGGCACATTGTATAACTTTTGATCATACACTAGGAAAATTATTTGTGTTCTGGTAAATTGCACACACTATACAATCTATCTAATTAAGAGAATATTAATGGATGATTCATGAGGTTCAGAATGTACTATGGATGTTTCTATTATTTCTTATGGGAAAAATAATCTTCACTTACAACCAACTTGAGATACAATCAGCCCTCATGAACAAAGTGAGTTTGTAAGTCAAGGGTGCACTGTATTTGGAAAAAAATACAAAAAACTCAAGTGGCATAAATAAGTTTATAATGAAATGATATACCACCTAATTCCAGCTCTATGTCTCAGTAAGAACCTTGTCTAAATCACATATATATTTTCATTCTACTTCTGTTGGTATCTACTTCAAGTCTAATCTCAATTTGATATCAATCACTTTCAGTCATCACAAGAAGTTGAGGACACTCAAATCACTTTTATATCTGTCATGCAAAGAATTCCCAATCATATACTGCTGAAGCTACCTAGCAGAGGTTATAATAAAAGCCATAGTGAGGGACAACTTGCAGGCTTACATTCCCTCAAACTCTCTTTTTATTCCTTAGCATTGTCAGGCAAAAATATTCTATATGATCCACAGCCAATGTACCACCTGAGAGACCGCCATCCAGCAGCTGAGGATTGGGGAAATTCCAAGAGTAAAAATAAACCCTGTTGTCCTCCACCCCACATTTCATAGTTATTGGTTTGTCTAACAGATCACAGCAAACATCTATTTTCTATTAGAAATATTACAAAGAATTTCTGTACATTAAGGAATATGCATTCTGAGGAGCAGGCTCTGTACACAGATAGCTCTGGGAACACCTCCCCTACATTGCCTGCTTGAATCGCCTAATTTCTCCAGCAACCCTGGAGAAAGGTGATCCAACCCAGCATGAGAAATGTCCAGAGCATAAGTTGTAGCAAGCAGGATGACCTAGAACTAAATAAGAGCATCCAGCTGATTCCACTGATTCTGCCTCAAAACAAGTGGGAATCACAAGGCCAGGGCGTAAGAAAACATAAATTGGCATGAAGTAAGGGTCTGACAGCCAGATTGCTGTGTCCAGCTTCAAACTGAACTTAGTCGCAGCCACGATGATTTGGCTGCATAATTTTCAAATAGTGGACCTTCTTGGCAGGGCTGCTTAGGCCATAAAGTAAGGTCAGAATGTGGGTCTGGAGGTGGAACATACATAAGTAGAGTTCTTCACTATTTGCTTTATTTTCAGTTCACGGTCTTTCTTGCTGGCTCACTAAGAAAACTGCAGTAAGTAACAAAAGGACATCTATGACCTCCCACCTCCACTGTCAGCCACATACTAGCACTGGCGCCTATGGCCTCTGCCTCCTCTTCTGTTATAGATACACAGTGTTTGCACTCCTCCTTTAAATCACCTGACCATTGTTCACAGATTTCATTTTATGTCATTCTTCAAGGATATTTCTTTTTCTTTTTGTTGGTTTTAAAACATGATTCTCTAATTAGAAAATAAAATGATTTTCTAATTGAAAGAAATTTTATATATTTATTACCAAAAATCTTATTGCTTTAAAGTATGAATATCTTGTATCTAAACAAGCTACTCAGCAAATGCATTACTTCACATATTTTTCTGTAGTGAAAAATACTTGAAATCTTTTCTCACCAATTTGTCCTTAACTGGCTTTATCTCATTTTTTACCCTCTCAGTATTGTCATCACCACATTTCAGTATTTGAGCCTCCTCTTCTATTTAGAGATTTACTTTATTGGTGATTTTAGCCAAAACCTTCACCTTAATTCTAGATCTGTAAGACTACACTATCCTAAAGACAACTATTACATTTTTTCTTGATACATCTCATAGACATCCAAATGGATTCTTGAATTACAGTGATTTAAGTAGAGGTTAAAGGGAGGTGTTCTTCAGGCAGCACCTTAAAGCCAAAATGGTCTCTGAGCCAAAGTAGGATTAGAGTTTTTATAAAATGAATAATGGAGGAGGGTATTTTACTGAGTTTACAGTTTTCTTTACCTTTACCTACAGCATAATTTGATGTTAGGTTAATGAAGGTGTTCAATTTTTCATGCTCTGAAAGACAGTCTCTTTGGGATAGCTGTCTCAAGAGCCCTGCTGGTAGATATTTTTGTAAGTCTTATCAGTCTCTTGTTAACTGCTTAAAGCTATTTAAAATTTAGGGAAGGAGGAGTTACAAATGAAAAAGAAGACACAGAGAAAGAGAACAGAGAAAATAAAATGAAAAGGCAACAAAGGGAAGGACTGAAATCTGTTTTTAATTCTTTTATTGGAATGTTCAACTGAAGAAGTGCATAGCAAAATCCCTGGCCACCTGCAAACATACTCATTCCTACAGCCCTGCATATCTCAGGTAACAGCAACCTCATTCTCTAGTGACTCAGACCAACACTTTGAAGTCCTTTGGGCTCCCATCACTTTCACATGCCACACAAAATCAGTCTATCAGAAAATCCTAATCAGGCACTTTCAAAATGTATCT
The DNA here is from genome assembly GCA_004027295.1 of Dolichotis patagonum. Taxonomy (NCBI): domain Eukaryota; kingdom Metazoa; phylum Chordata; class Mammalia; order Rodentia; family Caviidae; genus Dolichotis; species Dolichotis patagonum. The sequence continues at coordinate 132,864 of PVJX010002153.1, read as the reverse complement.
GAATCCAGTCACTTTTCACCACCTCTACTACTACTTCCATGGCTGGGTCACTGCTGTTTCTCACTGAGACTATTGGTATGGTCTTCTAATTGGTTTCACCACTTATTTCCCTTAGTCTATTCTCTTTTAACATTCTACATGATGTTATTGCACTCATAGAAATAGCTCCTTATCACTCTTAGATTAAAGGTTAAATAAGCCTATCTGGTGGCAACAAAGTTTAAAGAAATCTAACTTTTCATTATCCTTCTCTTTTATAACCCCTCCCACCTTGCTCACTCTACTCCATCCTACACTGCCAGGGTCTTTTCCAATGCAGAGCTTCTGTGCTTAACTGACTCTTGTACCTGAAACTCCTCAGTTTCACATAACTGCAGGCATCACTCTCTCATCTTTTGATTCAAATGCTGCCTCATTACTGTGATCCTCCATAGCCCCACTTCACCATGCCTGTTCTCATCTACCATATTTTTCCCATAGCAATAATCACTATCTAAATATGTCATTTTCCCTCCCTTGAAATTTCTTTCCCTACTAATACAAACTCTATGAGGGAAGAGATTTTGACTGTTTTATTAACTACATTATTTCTAGCACCTAAACATGGATAACTACAGTACATAGTAAGAATGCCTGAAAAATGAATGAATGAATTATAATTTACCACTGTCTACTTATCTCTTTTCTTGCTGCCTAATATTCCCATTCATAGTATATTACTTATTCTAAATGATTTGTTCATTTCTTCTTATATTTTCATCTATTTTTGGATTCACATTTTTTTAAAATTTTATTTCAAAGAGAATAAAACATAAGAGGGCAGTGCAGAGCAGATCAGAACAGGACAACATAGGCAATATAGTACTTTACATTAAGACAACCGGACATTAACAGTAGCTATCACAATATCTCTTTCTCTGCTATAGTTGAGCATAGTTTCAAATACAGTAATATCAAACATAACAAAATAGTATAAATCCATTCAAAGAGTGAAAGAATTACAGGGCTTTCTGAACCAAATAACATAAAATGATCAATGGGTACTATAATATCTCATTTTCGATAGAAAAATTTTGTTTAAACTATCACACATATTCAAATCCCAATAAGACACAATGAGATAGATAGAACCAATGGTAGTAGAACAAAAGAAGCATGGTAGAACTTCTAGCAGGGATGATATTAAATCACTAATAGCTGTCATAATGTTTTGTTTTCTTCAAAACAGCTGTTCATACCATAATGCATGATATAGTCAAACAAAACAGAGTAAAACCTTCCAACTGATGATTGAAAACATTGAAAGGCTTCAAAGCTATGAGATGGGGACTCATGATTACCATAAAATCTTATATACTCTTATCAACTCTCATACTACGGAGACTATACGGTATTTACACATGTGAGTCTGGTTTATTTCGCTTAAGAGAATGGTCTCAAGTCATGTCCATTTATTTATAAATATCTCAATGTGATCAATCTTTATAGCTGAGTAGTGCTCCATTGTATAACAATGCCACAACTTTTTTAATCCATTCCTCAGTTGAAGAGCACTTAGGTTGTTTCCAGGATCTGTGCTGCTATAAACATGGGTGCACATATATCACTGTGGTATGATGTTTTCAGATCTTCTGGGAATATGCCCAGAAGTGGAATAGTTGGGTCAAATGGGACTTACCAGCTTTTTGAGGAATCTCCAGACTGATGACCACAGTGGTTGCACCAGTCTACACTCCCACCAACAGTGTAGAAGAGTTCTTTTTTCCCCCACAGCCTCTCCAACACTTGTTGTTGGTAGTGTTTTCTATCCTGGCCATTCTTTCTGGAGTGAGATGGAATCTCAGTGTGGTTTTAATTTGCATTTCTCTCATGACTAATTATGATGAACATTTTTTCATGTATTTATTTGCCATTCATATTTCTTCATCTGAGAACTGGGTATTCATTTCAGATGCCCATTTTTGGATTGGGTTTTTGAATTTTGAGGGTCTGATTTTTTTTAATTCTTTATAAGTTCTAGACAGAAGTCCTTTGTCTGAGGAGCTGTCCATGAAGATTTTTTCCCAATTTGTGGGTTTTCTTTTCACTCTGCTGGAAACCTCTTTTGACATGCAGAAACACTTTAATATGATGTGGTCCCAGTTATTGATTCTGGGAAGTATTTCCCATGTACTTTGGTTCTTGTTCATGAATTCTCCTCCTACCCCTATATCTTTGAGATTTTTACCCAATTTGTCTTCCAGCAGTTTTACTGTTTCTGTTTTATTATTTAGATCTTTAATCCATTTAGATTTTAGTTTAGTGTATGGTGATAGACAGGGGGCTAGTTTTAGTCTTCTGCATATGGATAGCCAATTTTTCCAGCACCATTTGTTAAAGAGACTGTCGTTTTTCCAACAAGCACGATTGGCTCCTTTATCAAAGATAAGGTGGTTGAGTGAGTTTGTGGTTGTGGTTGTAGCTTCCAATCTATTCCACTGATCTTCAGGTCTGTTTATATTGTAGTGCGATGTTGACTTTATTACTGTCACTTTGTAGTTAATTTCAAGTTGGGGATTGTGATGCCTCCTACCTTGCCTTTGTTGCTTAGATTTGCCTTTGCTATTCTAGGTCTCTTCTGGTTCCAGATGAATTTTAGGAGTGACTTCTCTAGATCTATGAAATATGTTAGTGGTATTTTGATTGGGATTGCATTGAATCTGTATAGTAATTTTGGGACAATGGCCATTTTTACAATATTTGTTCTTTCTATCCATGAACAGCGGATGCTTTCCATTTTCTGAGGCCCTCTTTGATTTCCTTTTTCAGGGTACTATAATTTTTGCTGCATAGCTCTTTTACTTCTTTCATGAGATTAATTCCTAAGTATTTCATTTTTTTGGATGCTAGTGTAAAGGGTATAGCTTCTCTTATTTCTCTCTCAGTCCTTTTGTTGTTAGTGTATAGAAATGCTATTGATGCAATCCCAGCAGAGTGAAAAGACAACCCCAAAATTGGGAAAAAATCTTCATGGACAGCTCCTCAGACAAAGGACTTCTATCTAGAACTTATAAAGAATTTTAAAAAATCAGACCCTCGAAATTCAAAGACCCAATCCAAAAATGGGCATCTGAAATGAATACACAGTTATCAGATGAAGAAATACGAATGGCAAATAAATACATGAAAAAATGTTCATCATCATTAGTCATGAGAGAAATGCAAATTAAAACCACACTGAGATTCCATCTCACTCCAGAAAGAATGGCCAGGATAGAAAACACTACCAACAACAAGTGTTGGAGAGGCTGTGGGGGAAAAAAGAACTCTTCTACACTGTTGGTGGGAGTGTAGACAGGTGCAACCACTGTGGTCGTCAGTCTGGAGATTCCTCAAAAAGCTGGGTTTGTAAGTCCCATTTGACCCAACTAGTCCACTTCTAGGCATATTCCCAGAAGAACTGAAAACATCATACCACAGTGATATATGTGCACCCATGTTTATAGCAGCACAATTTGTAATAGCCAGATCCTGGAAACAACCTAAGTGCCCATCAACTGAGGAATGGATGAAAAAGTTGTGGCATTGTTATACAATGGAGTACTACTCAGCTATAAAAAATGATCACATCAAGATATTTATAAATAAATGGACATGACTTGAGACCATTCTCTTAAGCGAAATAAACCAAACACACAAGGGTAAATACCATATAGTCTCCCTAGTATGAGAGTTGATAAGAGTATATAAGACTTTATGGTAAGCATGACTCCCCATCTCATAGCTTTGAAGCCTTTCAATGTTTTCAATCATCAGTTGGAAGGTTTTATTCTGTTTTGTTTGACTATATCATACGTGGTGATATGAACAGCTGTTTTGAAGAAAACAAAACATTATGGCAGCTATTGCTGATTTAATATCATCCCTGTTAGAAGTTCTACCATGCTTCTTTTGTTCTACTACCATTGGTTCTATCTATCTCATTGTGTCTTATTGGGATTTGAATATGTGTGATAGTTTAAACAAAAATTTTTTATCAAAAATGAGATATTATAGTACCCATTGATCATTTTCTGTTATTCGGTTCAGAAAGCGCTTTATTTTTCACTGTATGCATGGCTTTATACTATTGTGTTATGTTTGATATTATTGTATTTGAAACTATGCTCAACTATAGCAGAGTAAGTGATATGGTGTTAGATACTGTTGATGTCCAGTTGTCTCAATGTAAAGTACTGTGTTGCCTATGTTGTCCTGTTCTGATCTGCTCTGTACTGACCTCTTTTGTTTTATTCTCTTTCAAATAAAAATTTAAAAAAAAAGAAGTGCTATTATTTTTGAGTATTGACTTTGTATCCAGCTACCTTGCTGAATTTATTTATTATATCTAGGAATCTTTCAATAGAGTTTTAGGGATCTTCTATGTAAAGTACCATGTCATCTGAAAATAATGATAATTTAGCTTCATCTTTTCCTATCTTTACTCTTTTTATTTCTCTTTCCTGTCTCATTGCTCTGGCTAGTATTTCTAGTACTATGTTGAATAGCAGTGGTGATAATGGACATCCTTGTATTTACCTGATTTTAAGCTAAAGACTTTTAGGTTTTGACCATTTAATATGATGCTGGCTGTTGGTTTGTCATAGATGGCCTTTACCATATTGAGATAAAGACCTTCTATTCCAATTCTCTGTAAGGTTCTTATCATGAATGTGTGTTGGACTTCATCAAAAGCTTTTTCTGCATCTATAGAGATGATCATGTGGTTCTTCCTTTTGCTCTATTGATATGGTGGATTACATTTATTGCTTTGCATATGTTGAACCATCCCTGCATTCCTGGGATGAATCCCACTTGGTCATGGTGTATAATCTTCTTGATGATTTGCTGCATCCTGTTTGCCAAGATTTTATTGAGAAATTTTGCATGTTTATTAGGGAGATTGGCCTATAGTTCTCTTTTTTAGTTGAGTCTTTCTCTGGTTTTGGTACTAGAGTGATATTTGCTTCCAAGAATGACTTAGGAAGAATTGCTTCCCTTTCTATTTCATTGAAGAGTTTGAGGAGTGTTGGAATTAAGTCTTCTTTGTATTTCTTGTAGAATTTTGCAGTGAATCCATCTGGGCCTGGACTCTTCTTTGTAGGTAAGGACTTAATTGCATTTTCAATTTCAGTAAGAGAAATTGGGTTATTCAGAAGTTTTACATCTTCCTGATCGAGCTTTGGTAGTTCTTATGTATCTAGGAATCTGTTTCTTCAGTGTTATCAAACCTATGAGAGTAGAGGTTTTCAAAATAGGTGTTGATGATCTTCTGTATTTCCACAGAGTCTGTGGTGATTTCACCTTTTTCATTCCTTATTGCATGAATTTGAGTTTTTTCTTTCCTTTTTTTAATAAGGTTGGCCAGGGGCTTATCAATTTTATTTATTCTTTTCAAGAACCAACTCTTTGATTCATTGATCCTTTGTACTGCTTTCTTAGTCTCTATTGCATTAATTTCTGCTCTAATCTTTATAATTTCCTCCCTTCTTTTGGCTTTGGGCTTGGCTTGCTCTTCTTTTTCTAGATGCTTGAGTTGTAGCATCAAGTTGTTTATTTGTGTTTGTACTGTCTTCCTGATGTGGGAACTCAATGCAATAAATTTTCCTCTTAGGACTGCTTTCATTGCATCCCACAAATTCCGGTAAGCTGTGTCTGTATTTTCATTTACTTGTAGATATTGTTTAATTTGTTCTTTGTGACCCACTGATTGCTCAATAGTGTATTACTCAGTTTCCATGTGTTTGTAGGTTTTTTGCAATTTTTTTATCATTAATTTCTAGTTTCATGGCACTATGATCCAATAACATGCATGGGATAATTTCAATTCTTTTGTGTTTACTTAAATACATTCTGTGGGCTATTATATGGTCTATTTTAGAGAATGTCCCATGTACTGCTGAGAAGAAGGTTTATTCTGATGTTGTTGGATGGAACACTCTGTATACATCTATCAAGTCCATTTGTTCACAGGTATGATTCAGTTCTGTTATTTCTTTGCTGATTTTCTGTCTAGTTGATCTGTCCCTTTGTGTCAATGGTGTGTTAAAGTTTCCTGTTATAATTGTGTTATTGCTTATTTGATTTCTCATTTCTGTTAGCATTTGCTTTATATAGCTGGGTGCTCTGGAATTTGGTGCATATATATTTAAGATTGTTATGTCTTCCTCCTGAAGTTTTCCCCTAACTAGTATGTAGTGACCTTCTTTATCTCTTTGGATCATTGTTGGTTTGAAGTTCACACTGTCTGCTAACAGGATTGCTACTCCTGCTTTTTTTTTGGTTCCTGTTGCATGAAGTATTGTTTTCCATCCCTTGACTTTCAGTCTGTGAGTGTCCTTTTAGGTTAGATGTGTTTCTTGCAGACAGCATATGGTTGAGTGTTGTTTCTTGATCCATTCTGCCAGTCTGTTTCTTTTGATTGGTGAGTTGAGGCCATTTACATTAATGGTTGTAACTGTTATATATTGGTTTATTGTTGACATGTTATCTTTCTGCTGTTGTGTCTTTAGCTTTCCATTCTGTTTAATTGTCTGCCTTGCTTGTTGGTTTTATCCCATGTGTATCTTGAATGTCTTTCAGTATTCTCTGTAGGGTTGGTTTGGTGTTCATGAAGTTCTTCAGCTGTTCTTTGTCATGGAAGTATCTTACTTCTCCATCCATTTTGAAAGACAGTTTTGCCAGGTATGTCAGTCTGGGTTGGAAGTGGTTTTCCTTTAGGATCTGAAATACTTCACTCCATGCTCTTCTTGATTTCATTGTTTGTGTTGAGAAGTCTTCCGTGATTCTGTTGGTTTACCTTTATAGGTGATCTCTCTTTTCTCTCTAACAGTTTTTAGTATTCTGTTCTTATGGTGCATTTCTGGGATGGTGATTATTATGTGTCTTGGTGTAGTTTTATTTTGGTTATGGTTCTTTAGATTTCTATATGCTTCACTTATCCAAATGTCAGTTTCTCTTCTTATGTTTGGGAAGTTTTCAGCTATTACTTCTGTAAATATCCTCTTGATATTATTTGGTCTGTCCCCTTCTTTTTCATTTTTCCCTATTAATCTTATGGTATTTTTCTTTGCATCATCTTGCAGGTGTTGAATTGTTATTTCCTGATTCTTTGTTGTTTTTAAAAGTTCTTGTCTTCCCTGTTCACTGGCTGCAATCTTATTTTCGAGGTCTGAAATTCTATCTTCACTTTCATTGAGGCGGTTTGGGCAGCTTTCAATAGTATTTTTGATTTCCTGTACATCTCTTTGAATCTGCTTTATGTATTCTGTTTGTTTCTTATAGTGTTCATTCAGGGATTCTATCTGTTTGCTTTGTTCCTCTAATATTTTAGCTGTGTCTTCACTAGATGCATTCACTATTTCTTTCACTATTTTTATCAGTTCTTCTTTTACCTGGGCAAGTATTTCTGATTTGAATTTCTCCATAGCTTTCCCTAGTTGCATCTTTATTTCATTTGATATCATTTCAGACATTTCAGGCATATAGCTTCTTTTTTCTTCTATATACATGGCTTCCAAGCTGTCTTGGGGTGAGCTAGAGCTTTGGGCCTGCCTTTTGGTCTTTCCTTTTTTCATTTTTCTATATTTTCTTGCTTTGAGTAGTGTTCCAAAGCTTCCTCTGGATGTATGGTGAATTACCTCTTGCACCCTCAGTTCCTGGAGCAGTGGTGGCTTCCCCGCAGGCTCTTGGCTCCCTAAATTGAAAGGTGAAAGCTGGGCCTCGTAAACTGGGGCCCACGGAACCTCGGGCCATAGTCCCATGTCCTAGAGGGTGAGTATGATCTCAACTGCCAGGAGTGCTGGTTTTAAGCTCTCCCCAGGCTAGCCCACACTGGGCCATCAGGCCGCCAGCTCAGCCTCCGCCTCCCGAACTGAGAAAAGGCCGCTGGGCATGGTGCACTAAGGCTGTGGAGTTTCAGGGACTTGGTCCAGTTTGCCTGGTAGCTAGCCCAAGCTCAATTGTCGGGAGCACAGTTTGCCAGTTCTCCAAGATCCCACCTTGATGCGGCAGGACTCACCTCGCAGGGTCCTAACTCCACTCTGCAGGCTCTTGGCTCCCTAAATTGTAAGGCGGATGCTGGGTGTGGTGGACCGGAGCCCACGGAACCTCAGATGGGGCCTCTGTCCTGTGTCCCAGGGGTCCTGTATGTTCTACTGGGCCATCAGTTCCAGGCTCGGCCTCCACCTCCCCTGGATTCAAATTTCTGAAACAACTTTTCTACTTTATCTTCCAAACCTTATGTTCTATTATTTGTCAGTCATATAGTACATTAACCAAAGGGCTTGTCCTTTCATTGTAGCTTATATACACATTCATTATTATTTTATGCACTTAATACATTTTTAAAAGTAAGGACACTATAACGATTTGCTTTGAGAATTTGAGTTTTATGAATGTATGAATTTCTTTTGATTATCTGTATTTTGTTATTTTCCTGATGATCAGTTATTTTTGCTCTAATGAAGAAATATTAAAATTGAAATCATAGAAAAAAATTGAACAAATTTAGTGCAAGAATAACACCACTAAATACAGCTGGCTGAGGCTAGAAAAATAAACAGATTGAGGAAGATGAGGATATGAGAAGTAAAAGACATAACTGAATAGCTATGCTACCCATAAGTCACAAGCCTGGCATCCTAACCACCTCTTCCTTACACACTCAGAGTGTCATATCATCTTGTGTTACATGTCCTGTCTCCAGGGCAGCACATTTTCTTTCAAATTGTTAAGAGGTTTTCCAAAGACTGCATTGGAATTCACCCTCTCTGGAAGAAATCCTGGGGAAGACAGATAAAATAAATTTTCATTTCTAAATCTTATATTATCCTCTCCACAGCAACAAGCAAGCACTTCTGGAAGAAGTTCTTCCCCGACAGGAGCTTGATCAGTAGACTTCAAGCCCCGTCCTAGATCCTGGGGTTGAATTTACCAAGTGTCAGATTCTATCAGAAGGAGAATTCTAAGGCTTAGGCAAGTGAGGCTTAGAGAAACTAGTTTTAAAAGCTTAAAAATCTACCCACTAAAATTGCCAGAAGTAAATTGAAATTAGAGTAAAGTAAAAGTTATCCAGGTGTACTGAATCATATTGGTGCTTCATAATAAAGTTTAGAAGTTCTCCAATTGCCATTAAGATTGGTGAGTCATACAATCAAAACTAACATTTCGGGAGAGAAGTAAATTTCTTTTAAAATGAAAATGTCAAAAATTCAAGTGTTTTAATGTGGAGGAGCACATAAAAACAATAGTTGCAAGAGATCATGAGAGGCCATCTAGCACAAGGCCTGAGTTGGAGTATGCATTAAATACATTTTTATTATGTCTAAATGTTAGTGAGGTCTCTTATCCACAGAGGAAGCCAAGACATAGTGAAGCTATCTGACTTGCCAAAGGAAAATGCAATATAGAGGCAAGATTAGAATCTGCATATCAAAGCAAACATTTTTGGGTCAGGGGTATAACTAAGTGGGAATACACTTTCCTAGTATGTACAAAGTCCTCGGTTAAAACCTCAGCACTGAAAAAAAAAAGCAAACAAATAAACAATGAAACAACAACACTGACAACCAAGGAATACAAACAAATTCTAAAGAAAATGTAAAACCCTCAAATTGTAATATTAGCACTATAAACTTCAAACCATGATTTTCCCAACAGAAAAGCATTCTCCCATTTTTGATTACACATGTAATTGGTTTCATAATGAATAGCTATTGTAAGAGTAGCTAGATAATCCAAAATTACATGTATTTAAGTATTAGGCATTCTTTAAAAAAAACAAGATTTTTTAAGATAACTTGTATGCAACAAAATTTATCCTTCTTAAAAATGTATCCATTTTGAGTACAGATTTTAATGCCTTTATAATCAAGACTACATCAACATTCAAAAATTTCCACCAACCAAGATAATTTTCATCTGTCCCTTTCTTGTTATTTCCTTCTAACACCACCTTCAGATACTCACTGAACTGTTTTCCATAGTTATGTATTAGAACTGCATGTTCGATAATACATAAATGAAATTATACGGTTTCTATTATCTTTTGTTTCATATCTTTTCTTAAATATAACATTGAGATTCATCTGTGTGAATATTTTTTTCTTGGAAGTATTTTATAATGTGGATATGTCATATTTGGTTACATTCAGATGGCAATAGAAATTTAGTTATTCCCTTAATTGTGCTATCATGGATAAATTTCATATTAACACTTATGCACATTTATTTATATATCTTGATAAGTTACTGATAAGATAATTGCTTGATAGTATAGTATTTCAAGTTCACATTAACTTTCAAAAGAAATTGACAGATATTTCCCCAAAGTGGCAAATTTACATTCACACTAGGAATGTATGAGAATTCTACTTGCTGTATAATCTCATCAAAATTTAGTATTTCAGTATTTTTATTTATTTGTTTACTGTCAGTATTTTTAATTTTATCTTTCTAGTGGTCACTTTATAGTATCACATTGTGATTTTAATCTACATATCTACAACAACTGACATTGTGTATCTTTTCATGCATTTATTTGTCATTTTTATATTTTTTAAGTCTTTTAAATCTTTTGCTAATTTTCTATTTGAATTATTTGTCTTATTATTGAGTTATAAGCATTATTTATGAATCTTGATTTTAAAAAATCCTTCAACAGATACATGTATTGCAAATACACGTATTGCAAAGCTTGCTTTCTGACTTGTTTTTACTTTATGAATTATATTTAAAAGGCAGACTTACCTAATTTCAATCAAGTGTATCAATTTTTATCACCTTTAAATATTGTTATGCCCAGATATAAATTCTTATGTTTTTGTCTACAAGTTTTACAGCTTTATCTCTTTCTCTCTGTCTCTTTCTCTGTCTCTGTCGCTGTCTCTGTCTCTGTCTCTGTGTGTCTCTCATAATCAGTTTTAAGATAAGGCTGTGTGCTATGAAATGAAGATTCACTTTCCCCCCGTAATTATAGCTTTGTGCTACCATATATTGAAAAGATTCTTCTTTGTTGGGCTGCCTTGGAGTCTTTGTTGAAAATCAATTATCTTATATCTGTGGTTCTAATTCTGTACTCTGTTTATTGTCTACATATCCATCTTCATACTGACCATACTGTCTTAAAGGAAAGACGTACGCACAAGGAAAGAAAGAAAGAAAAAGAAGACTTTCCTGGCAGGAAGTGGTGCATTTCCATATGACAACAGTAAAATGTCAGCCATTTTAGAATAACAAAATTATTTGTAATTTTAATTAATTTTATTTTTGACTAATCATTTCATATTTGCTCAGCATTTCAATGGTCTATGGATACAATATATATGCTGGACACGGTATTACTTCATTTTGCTGTTTTTATTTTCTTAACTAATGACTTTTGTCACTCACTTTTGTATAGTCTTCTATTAATAAATTTTATAATTATTCAAATTAATTTCTTAGGATTTTATTAAATGTGAGAGTCACTTATGCTAGTTAAAAATCGTGAAAACATACTGAGATAAAGAATGGTTAGACTGAAGAAGATGTGATTGACTCTAATATTTATTAATCATGTTCTATTTGCTGCATGCCATGTTATATGGGTTATATGACAGAAATGTAATTGTTACCATTTCTTGTTATGCTCCTAAAATTTTCCTATGTAGACCTGCAACAATACTGTAAATTAGTCATTATTTCCAGTGTACATATGTGGCCACTCAAGTACTTTTCCCACTAGGAAGCAGCAAACATGCCTTTAAAGCTTGCCTGATCTGGTTTTTAAACCCCAAAGCTCTCCACTCACTCTGTCTTACTTCCACATGGCCTATGGAAACAGTACAGTGCATGAATGGCAGGGCAAAATCTAAAGTTCAAGTGGCAATGTGAGTACTTCAGTAAGTCCATTAGCTTCTTCCCAACTAAACTAAATAAGCATAATTTTCCCTTTCTCAGAATTAGAAAATTAATCAAGCAAAGGGCTAACAATGGAATTTAAGAAAATACTCCTTTACCTTTGCTGGACGAATAAGCATCATATAACTCAGTGAACGCGAGGCAGAGTCTGAGGCGAGGCAGGAGAGGAGGATCAAGAAACAGTGCTTAAAGGAGATAATCTTATAAATTTTAAAAAATCCATTGAGAGCAGGAATAAAGTCTAAGAAGCTCATGTATTCAACCAAAGTGTTACAGTTGTAAAGAGGAAGAGAGAAGGCTCAATTCAGCATCTTTTACTATCACTAGAAAGAAACGGAGTACTCCGTGAAAGTTGGAGGGCAGAAGAGTGAATTTTTTGAGGTGAAGGGGCAAGGAGAGTGGGCAGATGTACGATCACGAAATTATGCTTTCTGAAGCTGAACTCCGCTCACTGATCTTGTATCCCTGCTCTTACTGCTGTGGAATGTACACACAACTAATTCATTTTCTTTTATCTGAGGTTTTAAAGTACCTCTGAGAATGGGGGTGGTATACAAATCAAATTAGAATCACAATACATTGGGAACTGATCCAAGGACTTAATATAAGGACTAAATAATAGAAAGCAAAATAGCAGGAAACTAAGGTAGCTTGCATTCCCATGTCTTATGAATAAAATGAAAATAATGACATCATTACTTGTTCTATAAAAGAATTGGCTGCTAACACTGGAACTTAAAGTAATAGAGATAGGCCTTTCAAAATAGGTAGCCAACGTGAGCCACTGACTTCTGTCTTCTCTTAAAATGGCACTATTTTATCTATCTATTTATTTGTTTGTTTGTCTGTCTGTTTTTGCATCCACCTGGACTAGGACACAGATTGTAAGGGGAAGATTGAGCACGTATGTATATATACATGCATATGTACACATGCACACATATACAGATGTTCCCATGTACCTCTTGGCAGTGGATTCTGTTTACATGGATAAATTCCTGTGTCTTGGTTCTATTTTTATACTCTTAGGTACTTCATACATTATATGTTATTTCAGTTTAAGTGATATTAGGGTGGTGTCCATCAGAAGATCTCAAATGTAAGGGCTTTCTGAAGTCAGACATGGCCTGAAAACTGGTAGAGAAATTGAGTGTTTATATCTTTCAATCTTACCTGTTGTAAAGACTGCCTTTGCTAAACACTTATAGATCCAACTTGAGACCTCTGGGCCAGATTCCATACTAATTGTTTTGATAAATTCTCTGCAATGTTAATAAGGAAATATCTAATAGAAAAAAATTAATGTAAAGACCTTTAATAAATAAATGGATTCATTGATTGTGTATGTGTTAGAAACTCAGACTGAATCTATGTAACTGAGAGGAAGAGAAATCTGTCAATCATATATATTTATCTACTTAAAACTAAACAATGAATCTAAATAATATGCTGGACAGACTGATAATTTATTGAACCAAGTTGGTAGATTTCTTTTCCCTAAATGATCCTATAATTATATAAGCAAACCCATTTTTATAGGTAAACAAATTATTCATAATTAACTCCATGTTAACAATTAGGCAAAAACCTTCCTTGAAATACATGCTTGACACAGCCTAAGAATGATTGCGCTGTGTGTGACTAGGCAATGGAGCACACCTTTAAATTTCAAAGATTAAGATTTGTGAACTCAAATATTCTAACCAATTGATGTACCTTAAAAAGCAGTGGAGAAAGTTATCCCAAATTCTAATGTTCAATCCTGATAAGTCACTAAACTTGAGGTCCAGATGAAAGTTTTAGTGGTGTGTAACTTCTGTTGGTATTTTAGTGTTAAAAGCCCTAGGAACATATATCATCTTGATAGTAACTTAAACTGCTGAATTTAAGTAACCCTTGCACAGATACCTGGCTTAAAAGATTCCGTATTTATAGACTTAAATACTGTTTTCTTCTGCAGAGGAACAGGCTTTAACAGCCAAGAGTATCAAGTGAATAACACTCTATAAACCAATATTTTTAATAGACTAATCTGATTGTCAATCAGCTTCTACACCTATCTGAAGACACATTTGACAGTTTGTCTATATTCATTTATCAAGGGTCTAAAAATAGATTTAATTTAATAACATTAGTGTTCAACTTGTCCAACATTCAGATCCTATTCCAGGGGGAACAATGCTTGTAGCAATGGTAAAATTAGGAAAGTTGTTTTATGTCACGTTAGTTAACATATGCAAGCTTACTTAACATGTGGACGGCAAATAAGTGTAATTACATTAAAACAAGGAGCTGTAGCACAGAAGCAATAAAAATAGACTAGGTTGTATTATTAATTCTTGTGTTAAGGGTTTTGAGCCATGTTGATTGGCCTGAATTTTTTGATTTTGTTATGGTACAAAGGGATTGTTTGAAGTAATTTGTCCCCGAGAGAGGCTCACAATCCCAAGTGGGTTTCAATTCAGCAAAGCAAATCTAATTTTGTTTGCTTTATGCAAACCAGAAGGGGCTGTGGTTCATTCTGTTTTCACTGGAGGGGAAAGGCGCACTAATGGGACCTGCTGAAATGCATGCATTGCAAACATCATACCCCTGCATATATTAAATTTAGCTATGTGATGCACTGTGTTCATCATCTCATTGTGTACACGGATATGCTTTAGAACAAAGCCTTTTAATAGCAAGGGAACCCTAGTACATTATGTCAATACTCTATTGTATTTATATTTAATGCTGCCATTGGAATGCCTGCCCTTAGTTAGAGTATGTTCATATTTGTGATCATTTTACATTTCAGCTACTCCCTATGTGGAAGAGGGCTATATACTAGGGCTATTATGCTGGACTTCAAAGCCAACATCAGAGATTAATTATATGTAGATTGATAAAGCTTTCCAGTTTTCCCAGTTTCCACACTCATACATATACTTCTGTACTTGAGTTAAATTAGAGAGATGCCTAGCCCCTTGTTGAAGGACTAGGACACATAAAAGCCTGAATATTCAGATTGGAAGATAAATGGGGGATGATAATATCTGCACAACAGGTAATGCCAAAGACTGACACCATCTCTTTGACAAATCACCATCTTCCTACCTGCTCCTCCCTTAGCTTACTGTGGTTGTCCATTCGCTTGCCAGACACAGCTGTGCTGCCAGATACATTTGATCAAATTCATCAAAATTAGAGGTTGTATGTAATGGGAAGGGAAACCAGTAAGTGATAGGTGATAATGCAGTTATTGGCTAGGTGAATTTATTCGCATAAAAAGAAAATTATTTGTCAATTAAAATTGCATAATGACTGTCTCTCCTGTCATGCCAGTACCATTTTCAGTGTGTTTTTGTTTTGAAAACAGTTCCAATACTGCAAATAGACAGACACATCTCCAAACCCTTCAATTTGTCACTAGACATTTGGCGGCGTGCCTACTTTGCTGTTAATTTTCCAAAACTACATTAATTTGCTGAATGACTTTTGTGAATCAGTTCACATAAAATTCAAGATGATACTTGTCATCTACCAAAGAGTGGCTGTTAAAAGCACAGGTTACTTGTAAAAACACACTGTGTGAATCAGTTTGAAATTTGTGTTTTATGTTCAAACACGGGTTAGCATTAACGATGATTTTTTTTCTTTCCTAATGGAAGTTGCTTAATGAAACATTACAAGGATAATCTTCCTATTGGCTTTTTCTGCTTCTTATCTGTTTCTTTAATTTACTACTGTATACATTGTTGATTCGACTTGATTTGGAATACAAAAGATACCTCAAGCAATTATAATTCAAAGATGTAGCCCAAAAAATTGTTTCGTATTGTGACATAAGGAATTTGAACATCAAAGTATACTATGTCTGACAGCTGCACAATTTAAACATTGACATGTTACTGTTTTCACAGAACAAAATAGAAAACTCACATATTTCAGAAAGAAATTATTCAAACAAAAGAGGGAACTTGGCTGAGGGACAGGACAATAGTTACTGACCTGTTGTGACATAAAATCATAAAAAAGTATAGGTCCTAAATATGCTGATCTCTTTATACATGTACTTCTTTTGTTTACAAAATACATTTATTTTATAGAAACATATGGCCTTAGTCCTGAAATAAATGTTATCTGATGAGCACTGACCAGATATTCCTGATCAAAGTAAAATTTTGCTTTTTCTTCAATTGTTGTTTTCTATAGTATGTGTTTGTAGTGCATAATGATCACATTCCTTGTGGGAACTGGCACATGTACATAGCACATCCTAATTCTTTTTAATTTTTTATTTGAATATATATGCACATACATATGTGCATATACTTTGCTGTAGTATGTTATGCAATGTAGAGACTCCATATATGTATAACCCTGAGTATCTTATGAATATGCTTATTGTATTGTTTAAGGTAATTATAAACTATTATAAATCGATTAGCTTAATACAATGGTAGAAGCTCACTTAGGGGGAAAAGAATTTTATGGATGTGTGGTGAATTCAAACTCGCAACGAATACCATAAGAAATCATGTCACTTTTAGCTTTCAGCCTAGACAGGTATCTGTGGCCCCCCAAAAAATGCCGCTTTGAAATACTATTTATGAATTTTGCCTTATATTTTCTAACTTCCTCATCTATTCCCTGGTCTACTTTTTCAGTTGAAAAGCACAAAAAGCTTGAGAAGACTGAGAGAAGTAGGAAAAATGGGGCTAAGCTCTTGTTATGTCACACTGGTGTTCAATTACTACCAGTCCTAGCTAAATCTGCACTGTATTTATCATAGTTGATAAAATGTCACCCTCAGTGGGAATGAATAAAAGTGTTTCTAATAAACCAGCTTGTCCTGATAATATTCTAAACAAGGCTTGATGTTAAAAAGTGCTTGGAGGTGTCTGATTAGGGGGACACTTGCTTCAGTTCCCTAGCATGACGATGAAGTGCAGCAGAAAGTGCAAGCTATACCACAGGTGCTGCAAGTCCTTTGCAGACGTGACTTCTCAGCCTTGAAGTGCCATCCCAAAGGCCCAAATTTCTGTTCAGCTCAGCAACCTAAATTTGAAATGTGTAGTTATGTCTGTCCTTCTACCCAGGAGTGTCCTGATAAATGTTTGATTATAGCTCTGAGGTGGGCAACCCCTGATTTGCAATGTGGGCCAATTCCATGTTGTGCATGTAAT
>PVJX010002153.1:88277-110777 GCA_004027295.1 Dolichotis patagonum | reverse complement strand
TTTTTGTATCCCACATCACCAAACCTTTCCAAATTCCTCCCAAGAACCAGTTCCAAAACCTTGTAAACCCCATGGTTAGGTATAATCACAGCAATGATCCAACTTCCCTGCTACTAATTTTCTGTATTACTCAACTTACTTTCTTTGAAACAAAATGCAGATACTCAAAACTTAAGGAAGATAGATTTAATTTGGTTTACATTTCAAGGTATTCAGTCCATGATCAGCAGGTTTTAAAACAGAAATATTACGGCAGAAGCAAGTGGCAGAGGAGCCAGAGATACAGCTCAGTAGCACAGCACTTGCCTGGCAAGCACAAGATCTTGAGTTCAATTCCTGGTACTGGGAAAAAAATAAGAGAGCCACACAGCTCATGGAAGCTTGGAGGCAGAGCAGAAAACAGTACCAGAGAGGAAATGGAGGTAGGACACACAAGGCAGCCAAGATCATGCCTCCATGACCCACCCTAGAGTATGCTCTAATTTGCTATGTACTTCTTAATCCAGTGAGGTTGACATATCAAGATTAACAGCCACACAACTATTATGTGCCAAGCATGGTAGTGTTATATTTGTTTATCATTATCTTTAAAAAATTGACCGTGTACTTGTTTGGGATTATTAGCTTGCAGTGATTATATGGCACACTCACACTCAAGCTGGTGGGTTTAGAAGAGTTACAAAAGGGATAGTTATGAGTACAGTACAATGAACTTAAACTTAATCTTATGAACGATACACAAAAGGAATAGCTCTCAAGAAGCCATGATGCATCCAGGAAGAATTTAGTGCCAGTGTAAGATGTTCTTGAGGTGGCCTGGGTAAGGGCTGAAAGATATCTGAGTGTTGGCATTGACTGTAGGTTTGGAAAGCAGGAATGAATTTAAGAACAACTCAAGAGAAGGTATTAAAATTACTTAACAACAGGATTTTAGAATATTAGATTTAAATGCAAATAGAGTTGGAATGAAGTTATGTCATACACATGCAATGTGAAATGTATTTATTAACTACAAAATGTACTGGTATACATTAATGGTCATAATGAATTTGACCACTCCCAAGTTAAACATTTCTCTTCTGAGATCATTAATAGTCTCTGGTGTCCGGAAACTACTTATCTTCCTACCCCATTACTTGATTCTCTCCTCCTAAGGCTTTATAATGAATTGTAAATACAACCAATAAATATGATTTGCAAAAGGTGAAACAAACTTAATAGGTTATCTGGGCAGGAAATCACAGTGTGCATCTTTGAAAGGCTGTGAAGTTCTGAAAGACTCTTTTGGACAGGAGTAAAACACGTGTCTTAGTTACTTTTTTTGTAACTGGAACAAAATATCGCACTCACAAGTAAAAGGAAGAAAGGTATATTTTAGCTCATAGTTTGTAGAAGTTTTATTCCATAGTCGGCTGGGTCGACATAAGGTGGCATGGCAGACGGGGATGGGAGAGGAGAAACAGGTCATGGCATGCCAGACAGGAAGCAAACTATTTTTTTTTTTGTTACTGGGAAATGAACTCACATACTGGCACTTGCCAGGCAGGTGTTAAACCTTCTGATTGATTCAAGAGTTGATGATACTACATGTATATAAATGAGTTTGAAAACATTTGGCAAGCTCAATCCATATATCGGATACTCAAATCTTTTGTTAAGTGCAGATAAAAGAGAATGACTATCATGTCACAGGAATTATCAATATCACATTAGAATTATCACATAAACTCTTCTTCATGGACATACTTTCCTTGGACTAGAAATCTTTTCTTTATTTATTTTTATTTTTATTCTTATTCCTTTCTTCCTCCCTTTCTTTTCTCCCTCCCCCTCCCTTCTTTTCTTCCCTCTTTCCCTTTTTCCTTTCTGCCAGATGAAGAGTGAAGTCATGTTCATATCACAGAAGATTCCTCCCCATATTTCCCCTGAGAATGGGGGACCTATTTTACAAGGAGAAACAGAGTCACCTCTATCAACATGCTTGCTTTGGGCAGTGACCAGGACTGTGTTCACAGTCAGCCAAAGGAACTCTGATGTAATTGCCAGTCAGTTCCTCCACAAATAAATCTTCTAAAACAATGACTCACGCATGTAAATATTGCCCTTGCTGAACATATTTATTATGTGTTGATGTTGATTGTTTAAAAAGGGGTTATGGTTCAATAAATTGAACACCTGAGCTGAGGCGCTTGTGGGATGAAATTGAGAGATGAGCAGATCAATTTAGACTCACTTCTACTTTTCGATCTGTTTAATAGATTTTTAAAACTACACTTAGAGCCCCACAGAGGCAGCAGCATTGGTGCCCTCCCACACACCTGCCCTCAGGCGCCCCATACCCGGGTCCTCCGGTTCGCACTCGGAAGAGCTACCCAGCCTGAGAGCTACAATTCACACTGCACGCGCTTGGCCTCCGCTCTCCCCTGAACTGGGCTTATTTATTCAGCTGGTACTGTGAGTTTGGGGGCGCGACAGTACATCTGACCCCTTTGGGGTAAAATTTGATCTGGCATTTCATTTCAAGGGCTCAGCCACTGGTCTGTCAAATCTTCATTTTGCGGGTGCCCACTAGAAGTGCTGACGCTCGTCTCTAACTCCCTCGGCTTTCATCTTTCACCGGCAATAAACATGTCACCCTGCTGAGGTGAGACACAATCTGGAATTAAATTTACTGCATATAAAATATAGTGCCCTCTTTATTGGTTCAAATACTTGTCACTCATAATTTATTTGCCCGTGTATGGCCTTCATGCAAGAGCAAGAGTGCTGCCAACCAGGAGCGGGCTTAGATGTTCATTTTTGCTGTGATCTTTCGCAGTTTTCATTCCTTCCCATCCTTGGCCCTAAAATCCCACTTACTCACTTCAGTTAATCTGTTTTCTGTGAAGCACCTCAAATAAACCTGGAGCCCTCCCCACAGAGCGTGGCAAGCGCCAGGCTGCGGCCGAGCGGCGTGTTCCCTAGGAAGTGGCACCTGTGACGCCCTCCAGTGAACAGACCCGATACCAACGGAGGGGGACTTGCCCGCATCGGTTTCAGTCCCACTTGCCATGCCTTCCCTTCTGGCACTCAGCTTCTTCGTGGTTTATCCCAAATACTGTCGATCAGCTTTAACTAATACAGTTCTTGTATGAAGCACCTCTCTAATCTCTTCAAACACAGACGTGGAAGCGCAGCTTAGAGCATGGAGGCCAACAAAAGCCCTCTGCCTGTACTGGTGATTAGCTTTGATTGACACAGAGCCCTCTGCTTCCCGAGGCACCCTTCCACACTCGCCAGTGACTGTCTGCAAGCGAAACACGCAGGGTACAGTGGGCACCAGCTTTGGTAAAATTTGGGGGCAACCCTATTAGAAGATAACTCACAAAGTGTGCACTACATCGGATGTGGGGCTCCCCTCCCCCTGCTATTTCATTTTATCTTTTGGCTCTGTCTCTTTATAGAAAGTCTTTTAATGAACATTAATTTCTCATTCAGGATGGTTGAAACAGTGATGCACACGTATTATTAACCTCTATTTTCATCATATGGTCCCATATACTAAAATATACAAGGATAACAAGTGTTAGGTTTCAAATTGGTTTTAAATTCCTTGTAAATACGAGTTTGAAATCTGAATTCAAGCCTCAAATGGTATTAAAAATCACCAGAAATGAGTAAATGTCAGTGACACAAATCTGGATTCCCACAGACTATTCAAATCATTTTAAGAAATGTATTAAATGTCAGTGGTAGATACTGTGTTTTTGCTTTATATTAATTCTACCAACTTGTCTCGTTCTGGAATATGAAGCCTGGGAAATACCCCAACTTGCAGTGGTTGTGGGGAGCTGTCTGTCAAAGTGACAATGAGTAAAATGTCCTTCAGGTTGGCAGGAAGAATGTCTTTACTCGGCATGAGCACTGCGAGTTTTCCAAGCAGCTTCCAACTGCCTGCCTCCAGGATGACCTTCAGGATTTCTGTTCAATCTCCAGAGATTTCCCCCAGTTTGCCTTACTCCTAACATGCCTAGCTGTAAAGTTTTCAGAAGTTTGAAGATGTTATTTCTGTCTTCTCCTCACCACCCTGAAAACAATTCTTCATGACTAGCATTGGATGTGAATGTCTCTCTCTGCCTGCCTTTTCCAAGCAGTAGTATAAGTGAAGAGAAAAACTTAGGATAGGCATTCTTGCTCCAGCCAACTGTGAAATGCCTAATTGTTTTGCATTTACACATATATGCAGTTGGAAGTTTTATTCATTACTCACACACTCACTTCCCAAAGAAATTTATAAAGAAAGAAAAAGCCTACTGTTTTCTAGTTTTCCTTTTAAAAGATTTCAAAGTAGTCAGTTAAAATTAATATTGACTTTCCAACTACTTCCAACATGGTCTTTAAATGAATTACATATGTAAAAGCAGAATAATTAGAAGGAACATATTAATATTTTTAAAAATATGTTACATCTTAAACAATTTTAGGAGCATAGAAACAAGAGTGAAACATAATTTATTGCTTATACATTTTTCGTTCAAAGGCAGAAAACTGAGACTCAAGTAGTTTAAATGACTTATTTAAAAATTTTCAATTAGTGAATAGAAGAACAAATAATAAAGTCCAGTTTTCCATCCAAGTTATTCTCAGTACCTATAAAGTTATTGCTATACAACTCCTGCTAGGGAAATAGTATTGAATAAATGCACACCAAGGTTCTTAGACTATAGAAACTGGCAGTTGTTCCTGATAGACTCCATGTAGGGGAGAGACCAACAGCTTACCTTAGATCAGCAGAAAAATAAGAGAAAAAATGTTATTTGTAAAATCTTCATAAAGTACTTCTTTTATACTTTGTAAATCTTTATTAAGTCATTGTTTTCATTAAGTGACAATCATACTATCCCTTTTAAATTAAGAAAATTTAAAGTTGAATGCTTGATTCCTATTTTAAGAAATTCAATGAGTTTTGTGTTCTTATTCTGTGTTTGAATGAATGCTTCTGTGTCCACATATACTATTTCCACAATTGCATTATTATCTCCTTCACATATGAAGAAAATAAGGTTCACAAAAGGCAAAAAATGTCTTAGAAGAATTCAGAGAAAATATAAGGTAAAGCCCAATTTTAAGCCAGATTTTCTGACTCAGAATCTATGTATCCTCTGTGACCAGCACAAAATTACTGAAAGTGAATACCACACCAGCTAAAAAAAGCTCACAATGGAAAGACTAACTACAAAAGTAAGAATCTGATTTCTGATTCATTCCCCATCTATTCACTTGAGGTACCAGTGTTTGTCTTTATTTGCTTCATTTTAACTATTCTTTAAGTCATCATCTGTACATTATTTAAATTTTCAAATATTCTTTTATATCCTTAAAGACAAAGAAACAAGCAAAAAGGGAAAAAAAAAACTTTGAAGCTACTGTGTCTGTTTCCATGCACAAAATGTCACCAGATATTTTAGAATGTGTGACTGTCTTTCACTATAATATTATACATGACCAATAAAATGATCAGTGCTTGTCATACTAATTTTATTTTTAAATGATAGCCCAAACTTAGTTATGTTTTGAAGTATTTTTGTTGTATGGCACTTGCATTTTTTGGCTTTTATTTATAATTTTGTTGAAATGTAAAACTCTAACACATAAGCACCAATAAAATCAAATGTGAAAATACACATCTTTGACATTTTGTTATGTGATTATATCTGAGTATATTATTCCCAGTTGGCTATAATAACAATATCTTAAATACATAAGTCCAAACTTCTGTTTGAAGCATCAAATATCTCACATTGTAAGATGCATTGAACATTTTTATAAAATTGCCATTATTGTTCTTACCATACCCATAACTTGCATTTATGTCTTCAAAACTTTAAGACAATTTAATCAGAATAAGAACTAACAGTTTTATAATAGTCAACATGTATTTTGATAAGGGATTTGCATGCATGTGGTAGTCCTAAGAGGGCTAAGAGAAAGAAACAGCCAACTGATGGTTGAGCCTAGAAAAATAACAATAAAATCAAAACAGCATTTAAGGAATGAAGACAAAGAGGATAACATAATGGAAACAGAAACAAAAGCGTGAGTAGAAATTCAGGGAAGAGACTGCTAGAGAAGATGAGAGATGACAACAGATGCAAATGCAATGATGATGTCCAAAGTGACAGTGTACAACAGTCTTTTGATTTGGGAATAGTGAAGGTCATATGAAATCTACCAGAGCCGTTCATTGTAAATTGGAGAAAAAAATTTAGATATCAGTGAATTCAGGATTAAGTGGAAACTGAAGAAATGGGATAAATGTAGACATTTGCTTACTTGGATAACTACTACATAAATAAAATAACATATTTTTTTTTCTTCTTTTTCTTTCTCTGAGTGGTACTAGAGTTTGAACTCAGGCTCTTCCTACTGAACTAAATTCCTAGGCTAGTCCTTTTTTAACTTTTTGTTTTGTTTTGTTTTGTTTTGTTTTGTTTTGAGATAGGTTCTTGTTATGTTGCCCAGATTGTGCTCAAATTTGCAATCTTCTACAGCCCTCAAACTTGTTATTCTCCTGCCTCAGTCTCCCAGATTACATGTGTGTACAACTGTGCCCAGCTGAAAAGGTATTGTTAGAAAAAGGTTCTCTCTATAATTGATAAATATATGTTAAATGTTGAACTTTTTAAAGCAATGAAAAAAGGAAAAGGAAAAGTAATCCAAAAACTCCATCACTCAGAGTTGATAAAATTTTGATCTCTTTCCTTCCACACAACTATTTTTATAATATTAAAATTATATATATATATAGGCTCTGTATCCTTTCTATTTAACAAGATTTTATATACATAAATGAGATTATCTAGTTGGATTAATGACTTTTCATGGAGAGCAGGATTTATAGGCTGAGCTAAGTTGTGTATACTGTATTGAAGAGAGGTGGAATACTCTGCATATATCTATTAAGTCCATGTGTTCAAACATGTGGTTCAGTTCTGAAATTTCTTTATCAGTTTTTTTTATTTAGTTGATTTACCCCTTTGTGAAAGTGAGGTGTTAATTTCCACTATGATTATTTCATCTTTTAATTTAAGCAGTTTTCATTTTATGAAGATAAGTGCTCTGGTATTTGGTGCATATATATTTATCAATGTTATCTCTTCTTGTCAGATTGTTCCCTTAACTAGTATGTGGTGACTGTCTTTGCCTTTTCTAATTAGTTTTTAATTTGCTGTTTACCATGTCTGATATTAGAATTACAACTCTTGCTTGATTTGGGGGTATTTGTGCATGAAATCTTTTTCATCCTTTAATTTCTAGTCTATGCATATCTCTTTGGATTAGATAAGTTTCTTCAATGCAACAGATTGCTCAATTCTGCTTTTCAAAAGACACAATCTAGTCTCCCAGACTGTGTCTTTTGAATGGGGAGACTATTTACATTGAGAGATATGGGCTGGGGATTTAGCTTAGCAGCATAAGTGCCTGCCTTGCAAGCATGAGGTTGTGAGTTCAATCCCTGGTACCAATTTAAAAAAAAAAGAAACAGAGATAGATATTACTGAGATGTATTTATTGTTTATTTACTGGCTAGTTGACAAATAACAATAATATACTGGAGTTTTTATTTTAAAGAGAAAAGAAAAATAAAAAACAAAACAGACAAACAAGCAACAACTAGAAGAACAAAAAAACCTCAAAATAATAATAATATAGACTTTTAAAACAAGATTATAGGCATTTAACAATGGTTGAAGGGAAAGGAGAGAAGAAAGAAGAGAAAAAGAATATATATATATATATATATATATATATATATATATATATATATCACATAAGATAGCTAAGAGAATGTACTACTACTTCTATTAGTTCTGGGAAAAGAACAGTTAATACTCATACAATTTGATCATTTTTACATGTCTATAGCTGATAATCTAAACAATTCTTTTGAAGACAACAATATGAAATACCCTGTTTTGGGTCTCCTATTGGCCTAGATAAGAAATCCATAGCTATATTAGAAGCATCATAATAGCCCAAGTCTTGATTCACAGTTCATGTGCACTCAATACGATGGCTGTATCTCTCCTACAGGTAAAAAACAGCATTTACCAGCAATTTTACAGACTCAGTTATCTAAAGCACAGAAGGGAAGGGGATGAGTAATGCCAAGAGAGGGGAGGAGAAGAAAAATGAAAAAAAAAAGTAGGTTATTTTGTTTTGTTTTGTTTTAAGTCCTCTGTTCTGTGGTATGTGAAGGAAAAAATGGGAGGCCCAAGGGATCTTATTGATGTAAAGGGTATGTTGTTACATATTTAGAAAGGTGTTATTGTTCATGTCTGGATGTCTCCCCAAAGCCTCATGCATCATGGAGGCAGGCTTCTGCCATTTGTAATGGATTCATGGTCCTACGCTGGGATTATGAGTGTGAGTACCCACCCTAAGGTGCATGTGGCCTATATACAATATAAGGGACAGAAAGAATCTTTTCCTAGACTCCTCCCTTTTTGCTTTTGTTGCTTTTGCTGTTTTCTGCCACCATGAACTATTGCCCTCTGACATGTATCACTGCATTGGGGTCAGCCAAGTATGGACTGAGACCTCCACAAACTGTGAGTTAAACAAACACTTCCTTCCTTAATTTTGGGCATTGACTATTTTGCCTCAGTAATGAGATAAAAGTAACTAATACATAAGGAATAGTAGGGAAGACTGAATACAAAATTAGAAGTGTGAAATGGGGATGGGAAAGGATTCTATGAAATAAATATTAGAAAAAAGTTTAAGAAAGATAGTTGAAAGGTAGAGAGAAAAAAGTACAATTGAGAATGAATAAAACAAAAGAAAAAGAGGTCAGGCATTAGGCAAGAGGTATGGGTAAAAGTAGGAGGGATATTAATGGACAAGAGAGAGTCCTCTTACACTATAAACTAATTAGGAGGAAAAAAGGCAAGAGTGTGAAACCTACATACACAGACATGCTTCTACAAGAAAAACTATACAATAATGGCATAAAATTGTGTTGGGAAATATATAGAAGGAAGAAAACAATGAAGAGTAAGAAAAGTTAAAAAAAAGTAAAATAAACATTTTACAATGAAAATATAATACAATCAAGGAATAGCAAAAGAAAGATTTATATTGTCTTGTACACTCAGTTTTTTTCCTTCGGATCCAGATAAGGAGCAGAGCTCAGTCCTTGTTTATGCTAGAAATCCAAGACAGCACTCTGCCCCTAGAATGGCACTGGATGTAGAGATCTTCTTACAGTGGAAATGATATTGGGATGATAGAACCTCCAAATAAGCCAAATAGTGTAAAGGAAATATAATAACTTGCAACCTGTTAGCCTGCAAGATGTTACATATGCCAAGTTTGTGTCCTCTAAAATAGAAGAATGAATTCTAAGAAAAACAGAAATTAGAGTAGAAAATATTTCAAAGGGAAAAGAAAGCTATATTGATTGGGGAAAGAAAGCTTCTGTGTAAGAGAGACAGGAGGGGTCCCAAATAGGTTACTGGGATCACACTTCTCAAAGGGTTTCATAGAGCAAAATCACAAGGTGAGGCAAGTATGAAGTGGGACAAAATTATAATCAGCTAATAAGATTACATAAATAGTCACTTGGGTAACACTGATTCAATGGAAATCACAAGGTGGGTATGAGCTGGAACAAAGCTATGGTCAAGCAGTAAGATTACAAGTATAAGTGCTTAGGTAACATTGATTAAATGAGGATCAAATGGGGAAGAAAGTTACATGGCAAGCATACAGGGACTGATCAGGAACTCCTCCTGGAATGGAGATTTTGACCCCCCCCCCCCAGCCAAAGTGATTGATCCCTATTTTAAATTTAAATCTCTGCTCTTCATCCCTAAGGACAGTATGTAGGTATAGTCATTTTCTCTCCCCAGAGGCTTGACCTTCAGCAAATGCACCTCCAGCCACAGTTGCCTTCTGCACTGTCATCTTCCAAGGGCCTAGGCCTGTCGGGCTGCCTATAATATTTCTAAACAACTTACCTGTCTATAGCAGAAACATGCACTGATGTGAGCTTCTAGTCCTGTAACTCCAGATGGCCTTGGCTTCTGACCACAAAAGCTGAGTCTGTGCTCAATGAACCTGCCCCTCAGGATTCCCCCAACTCTGCTCTCCATCTGCCTGAAGTCTCTCTTGAATGTTCTGCCCTCATCCACACTGGGAACTTGGCCGTGTGAAGTAACCACAGGGTTGTTCTGGGACCTGGGTTCAAATGCCCAGCCCTTCCCTACCATGATGTCCCTGACAGCTTTTTCTCTGTGTGACTGTATCCTTGGGCATTTATACCACATTCCCGCACCAACTGTTGACTCTGGAGAGCCCCCCAAGAAGCAGTTGTCCGGTTCTTTCTGTTGTCTCCTACTGTGTGAGATTGTCCTAGTCCCAGGGTACTTCTCTTATTCTCCTCGACCAAAATGTTGTTAGTTTCATTTTGCCTCTGGCAACTACTCAAGCAGTTTCTCCTGTCTCTGCAGCTTATTTTCTTCTCCTACCAGTTTCCTTGTGGTTCCTGAGTTCCCTTCACTCAGTTTAGTTCCACTCCAATCTATTGTTTTCCAGATTCCAGACACTTTGTCCCAGAGAAGCTGAGTTGCTGGCATTTACTGCTTCTCCCAGTTTTCTTCTTAGGAAAAGCCCATCACTAAAACATGCCATACAATAGAAATTAAAAGTCCAACTGTCTAAGAATCAAGGTCATGGAACTGGACACTAAATTGTTGGTAAATCACAAGAAATAAAGAACAAATACAACTGGGTTGTCAGTGAGTGTGAAGCAGTGACTAGGAAAAAATGAGAGAACACCATTAAAAGAATGGTAGAATAAAATGCTGTAAACCCAAGTGGAGAAGAAGTGGTTATAGAATGCAGATGTTGCCTTGGAATGCATGTGAAAGTAGACTCAACTAACACTATTCATACTCCTGAAAAGTCAGTATTTTAGACAAAAACTAAGATTTTATCCATGCCACATTTTAAAAAGGTATCCTGTTTTGCAATGAATATTATAGGGTACTTTGCTTTCCATGGAACAGGGACCTGAGAGAGAGCAGAAAACAGTAGAGGAAGAAGAATACAGAAATGCTGAACTGAGAACAGAAGACAAAAGTGGGATGAAATGATAGGTCTGTGCCACCTCAGAGCCTTGCATTTTAAGTAGTAACCAAAGACAACTGGAATGTGGAACAGGGGAATTGATTAGCATCCACATTCAAAAACACAGTCTCAGAAGTTAAATTGCGCACAAGAATGACTGGATCTGGGGCACCCCCAAAGACTCGTATATTAGAGGCTTGGTGCTCACTTACGACACATTTGGGAAGCAGTGGGAACTCAAGGAAGTAGGCTGCAGTGGGTTGGTGTTAGGTCACTGAAGACATGCTTGTCAGCAGGTATTGGGACTCCAGTCCCTTCCTGTGTTTACTTTCTGGCTGCCATAAATTCTGCCTCCCTCCCACTCCCCGCCAAGATGTTTGGACTTCCTGTAGGGTCAAAGCAATGAGACCAAGCAACCACGGACTGAAACCTCCAAAAACTGAGACTAAGATACATTTTTATTATATGTTGATTATAGTAGAGTTTTTTTTCCCTTAGAGACAGAAATCTAACTAATAAAAACACACAAGAGCCTCAGTTTTCAAACACACCTATCTTAGGGAAGTTATTCACAAATGGCAAATAAATAATTGAATGAATGCATGAATAAAGTTACCATCAATAAATCAAATAATAACAAATGCTGGTGAGGCTGCATAGGAAAGTGGAACCTCACTATATTGTTGGTGGGAATGTACATTAGTATAACTACCATGAATATCAGTTTGGAAATTCCACAAAAAAATATTAAAAATAGAAATTCCATTCAACCTAACTGTTCTTCTAGGTATCTTCCCAAAAGAGTTAAAGGCACATATCCATGTTTGGAGTGGTACAACTCATAATAGCTACATTTTAGCAGCACCTTACATGTTCATTAATAGAGGAATAGATAAAGAAAATGTGCCCATAGTCAATGGAGCATTACTCTGCCATAAAGAAGAATAACTTTGAGCCATTTGTAGGAAAAATTTCTCTAATATGAGGAACTTTCAAATGAGTCAAGCTCTTCTTTCTTAAATATTTTCAATGTTGCCTCAATCTTATTACCTTCTTTCCTACTTATGTAGTAAACAATTTTCCCACTTTTTGGTAACTTTATTTCAAATCTGTAATTGACAACAGAAGGAGGAATTAATGTTTTATGAGGAACCAACCTTCTAATACAAATGAGAATCACACTCTGTGATTCCCTCAAAAAGATTTTATCTATTTCACCTTATAGCATCTTCATAACAGTGTCATTTCAGAAAGGTACTTCTTTTCTAGATGTGTTCTTCACAGAAATAGAAAAGTATTATTTATACCACTTTTAAGTTATAAAAAAACTTTTCATTTATAATAATAGTCTCTTGTAAAATAGGGTTGAAGGCTGGAAAGAATTCTTTAGCCAAAACTTTTATATTTAATTGATTTAAGTACCACTCCATCATAATTTTTTGTTCTTTCCCATGATCTTGGTCCCTCTTATGCATGTATTTAAGCTCTTCATCAGTCTATAAGGGAATATCCTCCCTCTCCTTCTCTCTCACTCTTTCTTTCTTTGTATTTTCTCTATCTCTGTGTGTCTGTCTGTCTGTCTTTCTGTCTGCCTGTCATTTTTAAAGTAATACTTCATCCGTGTTTGAAGTGCTCAGATTCAGGCTGCCTGCTATAGATAGGGTATGTTTGATTCTAAAATCATGTGCCATCTCCAGAAGATGTCTTTCTCAGTGGCTAGTCATACTGTTTATATATAAGATGCTGCATTAAAGAAGGAATTGATAAGAGTAGGATATCAAATTTGTAGCAGATTTATAGACTTTTTCTCCTCAATTTACCAACATCTCAAGGAAGAGTTGAGGAGATTACAAACATCCTTACTGCACTACTGGCTGCCAATGCACTATAGATTGTACTGAATAGGGAGATAACATTGTGGGCATTTGCATTTTCCTGTAAAACGAAGAAAACAATGTCTAGTCCATTGTAGATTCTTTTAATGACAGGTCATAATCATCATTTTGCAACCTTTATAATATTTGTTGTCAGACTTTTCTGAGAGACTTCTAATAAGGTCTTGGCAAGATACCACAGGCAAGCACTTCTACTGTAAATTCATTCATAAATGCCTTTGGGGTCACATTACAGTACAGCAACACCTGAGGACTGGTAAGAAGGTCTTCAAAGGTTCAGATGGGATTGTCTAGTAGCCCACTGAGCTGTTTTGAGCCTTCGATGTTCAAGACCAGGTTTCATACCAATAGCAGAGCCTGAAAAGTTTCAATATCATTGCCTTGGCTGAGCAATTCAGTTTTACATATTTTATCTTAAGAAAGAGGGCAAGGGACTGTAAAAAACACTGCTTTCATCCTGTTGCTGTAATATAGAAAGCCAGTTTTTAATTTAAGTGATAAAACCAATAAAGTGAAGTAAAGTCTTCACAAAGAGACTTATTTCTTTCTTCATTGTTGAAAGGATGCCCATGATCTTCATGGAATGTATTTTTGGTTTTTGTTTCCTTGGTCTCTGTCTCTCTCTCTCTTGCACTTTCTCTATCTATCTCTATCTCTATTTCTGTATGTATGACCCACAAATAAAGAGAAAATGCTTTATTTTGTTATTCCAAGAAACTAGAACATAAACAATAAATAATTGTGAAATGAACATTAGTGACTATCTGAAGCAGAAATAGATTTAAGGGTGGTCCTCTGGGCAAGTGTTCAGATTGCTTACTTATGCAGTAGCTGACATGTCAGTAAGATGGCATGAATCAGATTTAATGGTCAGAAATTTTCTCAGTAGCAACAGTCACTGTGGTGAACAGTAGGAGTCCCTTGTCCAACGATAGAGGCACAAAGAACAGCAGCAGACATCCAGGATGTGTGTTTGCTTACATTCAGGTGAACCTTGTGGGGTGGGGGAACAAAATATAAGACAAGAACAGTGGTATGTTGGGCAATGGTGGAGTAGCTGAATAAGTTTCAGGGATCCAATATACAGCAGCGTGATTATAGTTAACATTACTGTATTGTACTGCATGCATGAAATTTGCCACAAAGATTTTAAGTTTCGTCACTAACTACTCAAAAATGGTAAATATATAAGATGAAGTGTGGTAAATATGTAAGATAAAGGGTGGGTTAGTCACCTTGATTATGGTAATAATTTCATTATATTATGTCAAGGCATTATTTTTTTTAAGAAACAGTCTCTTTATGTTGCCCAGGCTGGCCCAAGACTCCTGTATTAAGCAGTCTTCCTTTTTCAGTCTTCAAAGATTCTGGAATTATAGGTATACACCACTGTGCCCTACTAAATCATCATGTTTTACAGCTTAAATATATATAATTTGTCAAATATGCTTTCAATAAAGCTGGGGGAAAGGAAACTAGCATAGTGTATGATTTCTATGAGATGTTGTATAAATTACCATTAGGATAATTTGGAGCAGGAGGGCAAGTAGGATAAAGGTGATGTAACTACAATGTAATGAGCTTGCACTCCTAAAACTCCTAAGTGATGCAGGCAGCCCAACAGACTCACCTAGGAGGAAGCTTAGTGTATTAAGTACATTGTGTCCTGGGTAGCATCTAGGAAAACTCTGCAGGAAGATAAGAAGCCACCTTTGAGGAGAGAGCCGTAAAATTCATCTGGCTGTGCTGCCTAGGGCAGCTTCTGTAGTGTCAGTGTGTGAAGACAAACTGCTCCTGAAACAGTCCTGTTTCTTGCTGCCTTAAAGTCCAGGTATTTATTTATTCAATTTTTATTTATTTATTTATTTATTTATTTAATGTTTTTATTTATTTTATTTAATGTATTTGTTTATTTTTGTCACTAGAGAGAAATAGATGTACGAAAAACCACAGGATTCAAAAATTCATTACTCTGCATACAGTACCGCATTCTTTTTGTGTAAGAATGGAGGACCTTGATTAGATTTTATAATTTCATTACTAATATGCCCTATTTTTACAAAAAATCTTTAAAATATATGATTGTTTAATTAATCTTAGGATAAAGAGAGATTGATGCTAAGAGCTATTTAACAGATTAAGAAAAGTAGAGCAGAAACTGGAGAGCTTCAGAACTGTGATTATTTATATTCAAATGAAGCATTTACTCTGATAAGCTAATCCTTCCTTTTGGTCATATTCCACAGCATCCAGGTGAACTGAGGTCAATTTACTGTGACTATTTATTAAGGTGAGTTACCACTGTGTAAAGCCTACTTCTTTATTGCTAACTCAACTCTAGTTCTGAATGAAATTACAATTTCAATTTGCATAGTGCCCAAAGGACTTTGTTAGGGACCTCTGTGTGCTGATCAAGCATTCAGAGCTTTTCCTGTTCTTGCAAATGATGAAAATGGAGGCACAAAGATGTATGATACACGCTTTATCACAAATCATGCAATCACGCAGAATAGTAAGAGAAAATGTATATGATACTCTGTGAGTTGTAAAACCCTTCCTTTATTTAGGATCCCTAGAGCCTTGGAAAATTCATGAATGGAATTTTGATAACCTTGGACTCTGAATTATAAAAATATTAAATGGCTCCATGTATGGGCATTTGAAAAAGAAAGGGATCATAGCACTCATTATATCTTGCAGCACCCTATGACAACCAATAGGTTAGGAGCAAACAAACTCTCCAACAACTGGTCTATCTGAGTTCAGTACCTGTCTAATCTCAAAGAGATAAATAATGTACATAGCCACAAATCAGGAATATTGGGGCTCCCATGTCTCTATTGACAGAAGTGATAGATTTTATACCTGATTCCTCAAGGCCAGAATTGTGACTACCTGTAATAGTGTCCATATAACTATTTCTTCCTCACAGATTGCCAAATTAAAGGTCCACCAGACACAAAAATATATAAATTTATAATCTTAAGACTTAGAATCACTTATTTTGTAGTTTTATATAATCAATAACTTGAACAAACTTTTCTGGATCTCATACTTTAGACCAAAATGTAGGGCTCAAAAGAAATAAGGTACAATTCTTACTGTCCATGTTGTACAGTCCAGCTACAGACAAGCATGTTAAAGGTTAAAGGACAATACACAGGCAATATATGCAATAAAATTATAACAAAGTAGTTGATAAGTGTATTGAGTACTGAAAGGTTTAGTAGACAAAAAAAATTAGAGGTTTCTCATTTAATCCAGGAAGCAAAGCATATAAACTTCTCAATGGGGATTAAGTAAATGAATACCTGGGAGAGGGGAAGCAACAATTGCTTTGATAAGAATAAGACAAGAATGTATGCAAAACTAGTTAAAGAACCATAATAAGACATCAAAAAAAAAACAGTGAAGGTTATATTTTTAAACATATTTTTAAGACAGAGTTGGCAGGATCTACTTATTAACTTTTGTACAAGAGAAAAAAGAATATCAAGGATGACCCCTAGATCTTGCCTTAACCAATAAGAAGTAGGAAGCTGTCATACCTTACTATGGGGAAGACTAAGAAGAAGAGGATCTATGGAAAAGATCAGGAGTTTGTTTCGGAACATGGTAAGCCTGAGATGTGTGTTAGATAAACATGTAAATGAATATAGGTAGAAGATACTTGGCTATTCTGAAGTTAGAGACATTGTCCATAGAGAAGATATAATTTTGAGAATTATTGGTGAAGAGATAATATTTAAGAGCATAAAGAGAGACAAAATCACTTAGGGAGAAAAAGAAAGAAGGGAAGGTGATCATAAATATTTTAGCATGATTAGAGCCTGAAATGTGTACAAAGCATATTAAGTGACCCGAGACAGCTAAGCAGGCTGGATCACAAAGAGCCTCATGTCATGTATGAGCAATATGAGACTTTATCTTGCAAGCAAAGGGATGATACTACAGGATTCTCAAAGAGAAAGCAACATGATGGCCTATGAATTTTAGAAACTGCCAACAAGGTACAGACTACAAGGGGGCAGTTCTGATGGAAGAGAGCTCAGGAGAGGCCTATGACAAGAGTCTACAAGGGAGATAATGAGGATGTGGAGTGTGTCACCACAAAGGGGACAGGCAGATTTGAATGAAGTTTACACAGTGCACTGACAGAACTTAATGACCATTTAGATAGAAGAGCGAAGGCGAGAGAGGAAGCAAGATAGTTCACACATTTCTTTCTTAGATAACTGATTGGAGAACAGAGTCATTAACTAGAGTGAGAATAAAAGACAAGGCTGGAGACAGGAGCTATGGAAAGAGAGAGCGAAAACTTGGATAATTTTAGTGGGAAATACCTCTTAGGTATTTCAACAGCGATGCCCAAGTCCCTATTGTGCTTATGGACTTGGAATTCTGAGTAAGGGTTTCAGTTCAGATCAAGGTTGGTCTTCAGCGAAAAGCTGAAGCCTTAAGAAGGCTGAGGGCTAAAGAGAACACACCAAAGAATATCAGCATTTGCGGAAGCTTGAGTGGAGGGCAGCCAGCAAGGAGGTGGCGAGGGCAGGCAGGTGGCGTTTGATGTGAGAGGACGGACAGGAGCAGAATTTGAAAACTGCAGTGTCAAGTGCATTATAAACCCCAGAAACTTGAGCCTTGTGTACTGTACTGAAACTCTTTTGGGACTTTCAAAAGACTTCACAGTATCGGGGAGGGTGTGGGACTGAAAGCTATAAAGTTTGAAAAATTAAATAAAAAAGAATGCATGGTTATTCTGAGACATTAAAATGAGAATAGCAAGATGAGGGTGAAGTAGGAGGGTCACAGTAGAAGGAAGAGCATTGTGCACCTTTGCTGCACCTATAAAAATGTCATCTTTATCTAAATACAAGTATGTTTTCAAATTAAGATTTTAGTCCTACCTAGGCCATTGAGTGAAGAGGCTTAAGAAGCCCATCTTTGATCCTATGAGTCAGATGGCTCTCAATTATGGATTGTTACAATAAGGAGAGAAAAATGGAGAAGGAAATGTCTGGCAATATTTTCCATATATATGAGAAAACATCAATTTGACTAAAGACCTACCCATTACAAATTTCTGTGTGATAAGTTGTGTTCTGAGTGTTATATTTTGTTAGCTATAATGTGCTAAAGGACAGATTCCAAAACGTCCAGTTTCTATGTCTGTTGTTTGGGTGACTTTCTTAATTGCATTAAGTATCCGTGAGATCAAAAAGATATACTAGAGAAAAAGCTGTCATGACTCTGTTTGAGTACATGCACTGTGGCTCGCCACTGCTCTGCCCGGGTGCATGTTGTGGCATTTCTGGTTGGTCAGTAATAAAACTT
This sequence comes from Dolichotis patagonum, assembly GCA_004027295.1. Classification (NCBI taxonomy): domain Eukaryota; kingdom Metazoa; phylum Chordata; class Mammalia; order Rodentia; family Caviidae; genus Dolichotis; species Dolichotis patagonum. Next base: position 92,436 of record PVJX010002153.1, on the reverse strand, counting down.
CTGATACAAGAATTGAAATGTCTCTCTTCATGATTATTTCTACTCCATATGCAGGTAGGGGGTTCTTGCAAAAGACTTAGGTACCCTAATTCATGCATGGACAGCAAGATAGAAAGGGTAATTTTCTTCTTACCAGGTTTTATCATGTGCAAACATATGATAAGAATTTGGAGAAAGTCACTCACCTTTTAAAGACCTTGCTTTCTTCATGTGGTAGTCACAATACTTTACTTAATATTTTATTTCTGTTTGACTATACTATCAATTCTTGATTACAATTTATTTCTAATTTATAAATTAATAGATATGTACTTTAATCAGTCTATGAGGTCTTCCTGAGAAACTATTACTGAGGGTAAATCTTTCCTTTCAAAAACTATATTAAAACATCAGCAGTTTCTTAGCAAAAAAAAAAAAAGAAAATTCCAATATCACAATGAATTTAGGGATGACTGAAATAATGTTTTAACTTTAGAATTTTCAATACATTTACAAGATACTTTATCATAGAAATAATGAAAGCACTGAGGCATTGATTCTGTAAATTAGGCTAAGAGTGAGTGACAGTGTTTTGGCACAGGAAGCTGTGTGTCATCCTTACACAGGAGCCATACTAATCTCTGTATCATTCCAATTTTAGCATGTGCTGCCAAAGCGAGCACTAAAGTCGTGTAGCTTCCTCTATCAAGTAACATGAAAAATAAAGAAAAGTTGCACAAGAGAAAGCAGAGACACCGAGGGCCATGCTGATAGTTTATTATTGCCTTTCCTTGGAAACTTTCAGTCGTTTTCATAACATACAGATTTGAACTCTCATTTTTAGCAGACGCTGCCAAATTCTGCGAGTTCTCTAATTAGTTTGAAAGCCTGTACTTGTTTAAGTATAAGCCAGTCTACAAACTCTGCCAACTCATTTGAGCAGGATTGAACAGAAAAGTTGAAGAAATGGCTACATATTATTACTTGCTCATTTATTTAATTTCATCTTTTGCTGAAATCATGATGTTAATACCAAAACAAAAACAAAAACAAACAAACAAAAAAAACCAACCACCACACAGCACAGAAGGAGCTTCTTTTAAAACAGCTAAGAGCTGGCTTTATTTCATTGGACACAGCGATTTCATGTCTGAGTGGTCCTGTTGATGTTTAGAAACTGAACACACGGACTCCCTGAAATGACCTTTGGAGGTCAGCATACTTTGGATAAATCTGCAGGGTCAGTGATGAAAAAAAACACTTCATAAGAGACCCAGTATAAGATGTTATTAACGGGATTTGGCGTTTGAGCAGATCTACTTATTGTTTGGAGGCATTTTGTATCTGTTTAACAAAAATCTGCAAAAGAAAGGAATATGTATGTATATGTATGTACCAGGACAGTTAGCACTGTGTTCAGAATTTGTCAGTGTGCTCAAGAGTTTATTAGATAATAAGATCCTATGCACATTTCCCCTGGCAATATGAAAAATGTCAAGGCTGATCACGTTTTATTAATTGTCTCTGTGCACTCTCTGTATAATGTGGCTGCTTGACTGTCTCCTTTACTCTAGTCGGTTGTTTTAACTGTAGGTAGAGAGGGAGGATGTATTCAAGCCTGCTGCAGAAGCATAGGAAGTGGCTCATAGTGCTTACAGATACCCTTTCCTGAAGGGACCCTGGATACTTATTCCTGAAAGTTCTTTCGTCAACTTTTTCGGAATACATGGATGGAAAAACTTCATATGATTTTATAGCAAAGCTGCTTAACTTTCTATACTTTTGACCTTTCTCTATAGCTTTTTGTCCTTCATGTGAGGGCTTTTGGGAAGACACAAAATTAAGTTGCTGCAGTTTAACTCTGTTCTGGGAAGAGAACAATTATGTAATTTTGGGAAGTTGTTCTCAATTTTTTGATGAAAAACACCTAAATAAACCTAAAGACTGTACTTTCCCAAAGGACAGGTCAATTTTGATCTTTCATAGTTATTGTTGGCTGTTTTAAACTAGGAATCAGCACACATAAACCTCTGCATGGTATGTGTTGATCACATCAGGTTTATACCTTGCAAGATGTCCCTCTGGCTAAAAGCAGAGATAGATCTTATTATATATACAATACTATTGTCAAACAAACATATGATATGAATTTAGTAAGAGTTGTCTTACTACATAAACGATTTCTTTTAAAGGAAGGGTTTTTCAATTTTTCCATATTGCCAGACTTACAATGTCTTTTCTCAATAATTTCCCTCCACCTATGTCTTGCAGCCCCCTGACACCATCACCAGCACACTTAGTCACAAGCTAATTTTCCAACTCTGCATTGCCTCCAAATTATGTCTTTTTCCTACTAAGGAAAAAAAATTGTGTCATCAGTTTCTAGGATGGTCTGACACAGTGGAATGGTTACAGTGCTGTCTCTATTCCATCGCCTGTGTTCCATACTGGGTTATAATATGTTTTTATGCAGACTCCAAGTCTAAAAATCCAGAATACCTCATGAGGGAGGCTCATTCCCATTTCTCAAACGTGCAGTGTGAACTTGAGGGCGTTTAATCTCTACCTGCCTCAGTGCCATCAACATAATACCTCTTCCACTGTCTTACTTCCTCCTCTACCTTCTGGAAATCATGTGCAAAAAAAACCGAACTGAGACCTGTCGCAGCCCAGTTTCTAGCTGAAATTTCCAAGTGCAAAATCAATGAGCCTCTTTACTCCCTGAAATGCCCTTTGCCCCAGACACTTTGCCTTTATGTCATTAAACACATGACAAAGTCTCCAGCCCACATGCTGGCCGCATACCCCATTGCCACTATTCGGACCAGGCCAGACAAAAGGGGGCAGTGCTGAATGAGATAATACACACCCCAAGTGCTTTGAAACCCCCAAAGACAGATGCTCTATGAATACCAGGCGTTACTATTATGTCCTCCACTGCTCCCTGTCACCACCAAGTCTGCACAGGTCGAGCATCTGCAGCTTTGGTATACTCTCACAAATGTATTTTCACTTTCTCAAGCTGTTGCCCATTAACTTCTTGCTAATATTTCTGGTTATTCGAGGCCTCTTTATTTAAACACTTAGTCAATATTGGCACTTGTCACCCTTCTGTCTTTGCAGATGTCACTTAGCATTCTTTACAAATTAGCAACACAATTAAACAACACTGAATACCCATTTTTACCCTCTGTACATCACCTGACTTTTAGATATGTTAAAATTTACCCCACCATTTAGAAATCAACTTAATAAAAGCTTTATTTTATTTTCAATCTTGCCCTAATCGATTTGGGTTAGATTGAAAGGTCTAAGAGTTTACTAAATGTTTTGTTAGTATTTATATATAGTATATTCATTGAGCTTTTCATGAGTTACTCTTGTGTACTCTTCAACTATAGACTTTGAAAAATATTTTATGCTTAGAAAGGAAACTACTAGCCTGTGCTGCTTTTCTCTCAAACACACTTATTAATATTGTCCTATTCTTTTAGTAAGGGCTAAAGAACCCAATCTCAAAAGAAACATAAAACAAAACAGTTTGTTAAAAATAAAAATTCTTGAGTGTTTATCAAATAATGTGATATATTTTTTAAATTAATTAACTACATTCCATAAGGCTTTCTGAGAACTCTTGTTTCGGGCAATTAAAAACAGATTTTGGTTTTTGTGTTTCGTCTTTGTTTCCCTGTGAGTCAGTGACAGTTTATAAACATAGGCACACAAGGGAGCACTTTAGTCCCATGTCGGGCAGAGCAGGAAGAGCAGTTTCCTGACTCCTCAGCCAGCTCTTGTCCATTCTCCCGGCTGCTGGAGCAATTCTCTTTCCAACGTAGCACTGCTCTTAAGCATCAATAAGTTAATATTTTTAACAATCAGAAACCCGTAATAAAATGCATTGCACCAAAATCAGTGATCACTTCGCAACATTTAAACCTTTTTGTTTTCACCACTCTTTTAAGAGTCACCTTCTAAAGAGCTCTTTATTGAACTATTCTAATTCTGCCTGATAATCAAATGCCTTAAGATTCAATAGACTAGTATCCTGGTCATCTACAATAGAAATCTGTGTTTCCCATATGTTGCGGAACCAGATGGCTCAGGTTGGTCTTTTATTTGTCAGGCTCAATATAAAACACTTCTCTCTCTCTCTCTCTCTCTCTCTCTCTCTCTCTCTCTC
>PVJX010002153.1:0-88177 GCA_004027295.1 Dolichotis patagonum | reverse complement strand
CCTACCCAACTCACCTCTGTCCCTCTTTATGAACAAAACTACCATCTTAAGCTTGCACTGAGCACCTACACCTGCCTCCTCCATTTTGCAACCTAAATGTGCAATCCTGACACAAAAAGAACTAAAAGGAGCTCATAATTACTATGTGCCCATTATGTAGCAAATGCAGGGTGAGGTCTTTTCAATTGTCATTCAATTGGCTAAGACACAAAACTACTTAAGAAGAGGCATGATTATTCTCATTATGCAGAAAAGTAAGATGAAGCTCAGAGATTTTTAGTCAAACATCTAAAAAGTGGTGAAATAAGATTTCCAGCCAAATGTATCTGATTCCAACTCGATGCACACAGCTCCCCTGAGACAGTCTGACACAGACATAAACACACATGCACACATGCACACACAGAGCTATTAAGTGCCTATATATAAAAGATGCTGACAGAAGCTGACCATTCAGCAATCAGATTTTACATTTCAACGGTAACAGAAACAAAAAGGAAAATACATCTCTCAGAAACAAAATCATATATCACATGAAATATTCATATATTTCGGGGGTCATGCAAAAAGGGAATAAAGTTAGTTTCCTTGAGGTAGTGACAGGGTGGTTGCTGTCTGCAAATCTGTATCATCCTTTGTGTATACGTTGTGATAGCACACCTTTCCCTCCTGGTTGCAGTAGATACTTGCTATCACTCAGTGTATCTTTATCCTGGGAGTAGGCACACAATTCAAAACTCCTTAAGAAGCATAGAGAATCAACTAAAAGAAATAGCAACTTCACAACTAGAGGAGGAATTGGAAAGTACACTGTCCAACACCACATTGTATATATAAGGCAGCTATACCAGACAAGTTAATATAGAGAAGTCCCTTCCTAGGGACATGTGGCTGAATGAATATACAAATGTATTTTAAGACTCCTCTGTATTAGGCATTTTTCTAGGAGTGCTAGTAATTAAATTATTAATTCTCAGTAAATTCACACTCTGTTGTGTGCCATGATATCCTTCCATACTACACTGTTTTTTGTAAAATAGAAACTGCTTTCTATCTTCTTGATTATCGGACTGTAGTATCTCGGCATCTAGTAAAAGAAGAGACATTTCCTACCAATACAGAGCTCATAGGCTATGGGGAGGCCGATCTTAATCAACTGATTTCAAAATGACACTGTAATTAAAGACAGTGGTAGGCACAGCAAGGAAAGATGCATCTAGTGTCCACTGGGTCATCCTGGAGGACTTCCCAGCAAAGGGAGCATCCTGGGACAGACTTATCCAAGGGCTTCTTAGGTCAGCATCTGTGTAGGAAAGCAAGGCTGGACCATGGAACAAAGCAGGAGATGAAATACAGCAAATAGGGCTGTAGTCAGGAAATAATTTGATTTCCTTTTATTTGTTTTATAACAAAAAAGTTGGACTTAGGCTTCATACATCCAAGGTGAGTAAAATTTTTAATGTGATGAGACCATCTTCTGTTGGTGGTGTGCAAAGGTATATACCAGAAATGCATGTTTTCTCTTTTTTCCCCCAAGATCCTTTCCTTGATATGAAGCCTCTTCAGGTATCCTTCATTATTACACACAGTTCATACATTTTATTCCAAAATCAATGACTTCATGTGATTATATTATGATTTAGAGAGGATAGCATAGTTTTTTAAAAAATTCAAACGTTTATCAGAACATACATAAAATTTATTCTCTGGAAAATTGTTCTGGGCAAAGAAATAGTTATTTTACATGAATAGTTAAAATACCCCCTTTGCAGCCACACACACAAAGTTTGAAAGATAACATACAGCCAGGGATTTAGCTCAGTGTGCTGCCTGGCAAGTACAATGTCGTGAGTTTGATCATCAGAACAAAAAAAAGAGAGAGAGAGAAAGACATGTTTGAAAAATTGAATGCAATTGAATTTAGAATGAGAATAGGTGTTCAGAGAAAATAGAAAATATACATGCCTTTCTACTTGCTTCCTGTTTCTATTGGGAAGCAAATGTTTTCTTTCTTTTATATTTTTCTCCACCTTGACCTTATTTGAGGCATTTACCACCTCCCTCTGTCTGTACCTATACACATGTACACGTCACACATTCTGTTTTATGTGCCAGGACCATCATAAACTTAAACTCTAGTTTTGTACTTTAGTTTCCTTTTACTACAAAGTCAAGTGCATCTATCATGGTATAAAAGGCACATTTTTCTCTCTTCTTAACCTCTTTTAATGATATCTTGCACCTGATAATACTCCTGGGATAATTTTGATTCTTTTGTATTTAGTTAACAATGCTTTATGGACTAGCATGGTTTACTTTGGAGAAAGTCCTATGTGCTGAAGAAGGTGTATTCTGCTGCAATTGAGTGTAATAAACTGTAGATATACAAGTCCATTTGCTCAAAGATTTGGTTCAACTCTGCTATTTTTTGTTGATTTTTTTGTATAATTGCTCTGTATATTTGCAAGAGTGGCATATTGAGGACCCCCAATACAATTGTAGTGATGTTTATTTGATTATTTGCTTTATAAATTTCATTGTGCATTTATATTTTATGTTTATAATTGTTGTCTCTTCCTGTTGAATTTCTCTCTTAACCAATCTGTAGTGACCTTCTTTGTTGCTTCTGATCATTTTGGCTTGAAACTCAACTTTGTCTGAAATTAAGATATCTATTCCTGCTTTTTGAGGCGTCCTATTTCATGGAATATTATTTTCCATTCTTTGATTATTAATCTATACATGTTTTTCAAATTAAAATGTTTCTTGTATTCTGCATATCTTTTGGTTTTGTTTTTGATCCATTTTGTCAATATTTGTCTTTTGATTGAGGAATTAATACCATTCACATTGAGAATTATTACCAAAAGGTATTGACTTATTCTTATAGTTGCAATATTTTCCTTGTTGTGATTTCCTTAATTTTTTTTTTTTGCTTCTGCTTAGCTGCTCATCTTGCCAGATATGATCCTTGCCAGATATGGACAGACTGGCATTGTTGGTTTCATTGTCTCTTTCTAGAATATTCTTGGGAATTTTTTGATGCTGGTTTAGTGGTCATGAATTTCTCAAGATGCTCCTTCTCACAGAAATAGCTTCTGGCTCTATCAATTTTGAAAGAAAGTTTCACATGATATGTAAGTTAGGGATGGAAGTTTCTACACCTTACAGCTTGAAACATTTACTCCAAATCCTGCTGGCCTTTAAGGTTTGTGTTGAACAGTCTGCTATAATTTTAATAGGTTTGCCTTTATACATAATTTCTTGCTCATTTCTAATAGTTTGTAAGATTTTGTCCTAGTTATGAACTTCTGGTAGTTTGGTGTGGAGAAATTGTGTTTTGATCATGACTATTTGATGTTCTATATGCCTTATTTATCTTTTGGTTTTTCCTGTCATGATATTTGGGAAGTGTTCTGCTATTATTTTTGTGAATATTTTATGCCATTTGTGCTATCTTTTGATTTTCCTTTTCTCCAATTATTCATATATTAGTCTACTTTGTCATCTAGCAGCTCTTGGATCCATTTTTCATGTTCTCTCATTGCTTTATGGTGTCTTTGAGTAGGTGGTCTTTGAAGACATTCTCGTCTTCTAATTCTTTAATTCTGTCCTCACATTTGTCACTTCTTCAGTCCATAAATTCAACATAATTTTAAACCACTGTATTTCTGATTGTAACCATTTCATGGACTCTAGTTTTTGCTAACCTAGCCATTCACGTTTTATATCATTTTGTTCAGCTCAGCTAGCTTTTCATTAAAGTCTTCTAAAAGCTCCTCAATCATTATTACTATCATAATTACATAATTAGTTACATCATCTCTGATCCCTCTAAGAACCTCTTCAATTTTTTCCTTATCTCTTCTGTCATTCTTTGAAGTAATTTGATGTGTGGCTTATGCTAATGCTATCTTTAATCAGAACTTCCTAATATGTACATAAGAGACTTAGATGAGGCAGAAATTTTTAATTCTGAGACTTTAGGTCTGCCTCTAAACTGAATAAATCAGAATTTCTTAGAGAGGAAAAATATCAAAGCTTTCAAAATATTCCAATTTGCATCTAGTGTGAGAACTACCAAATCCAAGTCTCTTGTATCAGTTGAACTGACTATCACACTATTGCCCTTTTCCATATTTCATATTCATTATGGTTATTTTAATATTTAAGTGATATTGGTATGTGCTTGAATGGAGATTAGTTATAGGTAAAGAAATCTCTTTCAATATGACTTTGTATTTAGTAAGTTCATTATAATTTACAAAGATAACATGAAACAGTAACTTCCTTTTCATTAAGTATCACAGGTAACTCTAAATACTTTCAACATGACTTTCTACCTTGGAGGCTATTCAAAGTTGAGCTAACACCTAGAGCATCATCAGATACACATATGATGTTGTACTTACTGTAGGAACATTTCTATTGGATGGTGTCTGTATCAGTCATTGCTCACTAGAGAAGCAGGATAGATAGATGATAGATAGATAGATAGATAGATAGATAATAGACAGACAGAAAGATAGATAGACAGATTTATAAGGTAGGCTTACAATGGATGCCTTCAGAGTCAGGTGTGAATAGTGCAAAGGGCTGACTGTATGCTGGAGATCTTAAGGATCCAGTCACAAGTCAAAGGCCTGGAAATCACTGTAGTGTCTCATGCTAGTTTGTATCAGGAAGCTGAAAGGCTAAAGAATCTTTATTGGAAAGCTAAAGAATCTGCCCTGGAAGGCTGAAGAGTCTATGCTGGAAGCCCCGGGATGAACATCCAAGGCAAAGATGAAGACTAGAGCTCTTCTAAATAAACAGAAATGAGTCTTCCTTCTTCTTCCTCTTTTTATTCCATTCAGGCTACAAGCCCATTGGTTAATGCCACTCACATCTTCTGTGAGCCTTCCATCTTTGGTATATCCATTCATTTACACCCAGGGCTATGCTAAACCAACCAACTGGGCAGCTCTTACTCAAGCTGACAAGAATGCTAACCAAAAGCCTCAGACCACAGACACAGAATCTTTCTAGGGCTTGAAAACTTAGCTAAAGAGCATTCTACAGTTGTTTTGCCTTGTTTTGTTTTGTTTTGTTTTGTTTTGATATAAAACACTACAACCACTAAGGAAATCAGTATGGAAATGCCTAAAAAAACTAAAAGTAGAAATTCCAGCTCAATTGAGCCTGGACAGCAGGGCCTGCGAGAAAAGTCTGAGTCCATGCTCTGTGCTTCTTCCATTGCCCCTGAGACACCAGGCTTACAAAAAGAGTGTAAGGACACACACCACTGGCAGGTGGATCTAGCGGAAATCCAAGACCCAAGACAGCAGCAGGTCCTGGGTTCAGGGGTACACATACGCCTTTGGAGGGTGAAGTAATCAGCAGGACCAGCAGCATGGAAGCATCTGAAGCAGCAAGGAGAAGCCAGCAGTTGGGCTCTGGAGAACTCCACCCACAGAAGACCGAGTCCAGCCCCTCCTCCAGAGGTCAAGGTCAGCTCCATACACAGTGCATTTCTGGGATCTAACAAGGACACTACCATGTAAACACTCACTGTGAACACCAGAGGTACTTTATTACTTTATTCTCCCTTGTTTGTCTGATTGGTCATCCCTTTCCTGTCTGGTTGACTGTTGTCTTGTTTTGTTTTGTATTCTGTGGTTATTTTTGTATTTGGGTTTTTAATTTTTCTGTCTTCCTCTGGTCTCCTTTTTCTTTCTTTCCTATTTTTCTTTTTCATTCTCTTTCTCTTTATTTCTTCTTCTTTTTTTCAATCTTTATATTTCTTACCTTTTTTTTCAGTTTCATCTATTAATCCTCTTTTTCCTCAACTACTTCTTGAATTTAAACTTTCAAGTGAGTAATCATTTTCTCTGCCCTTTCTGAGTACTCCTTCACATTCTATTTCATCCTATCCCTCCTGTGTTCTCGTTTCCCAAAACTCAGGTGAGCATCCTTTGACCTCCAGCCTAGATTTTACTATATCTGACCTCACTTATCACACTATCCTGTCTCCTACCTATCTTAACCCTACTCCCCTTGAAGGTTAAAATCACTCCACTAAAGACAGTCATGCATACAAGGACATGTTATATGTGTGATTTTGTTATATAACCTTGGAGTTTGCTCCTGTGAATGGAAGTAGCAAGTTAAAGCTCAGTAGTTAAGCTATACTTGATAGCATTGTGAGAACTGACAACAGCACTACTTTAGCTGGGATGTCATACATGTTATAAACAGTTTTATTCTCATATGTTTGATAACACTGATTTCATGAATCATAATCATCACCACAGCCCAGTACCGAAAGGATTAGGGGTGCTTAGGCAAATAGTAACTTTGCATCCTTTACAAATTGAAGGAGTAGGTTCTTGGGATAGATATGAAGAACCACCTACATCTAGAGGACATTCCTGATGAACAGACATCTCCTAGAGAAGCTTCAGTACTAGTGATAAAGTTATCTATCATAAGAAATTGGCAAGCATCAAGATAAAAAACAAAATAAAATAAAAAAGAGAAAATCAAAAAAGACCAGATGCAAAAGCGAAGTGCAACCCCAGATCTCCAGCCCACCCAGAATAAGTGTGTAATACACTGACATAGATAAAAGTGGAAGTTAAACACTGGAACTTTCTGAAATGATAACACCAGAAGTGAAAAAAAGTGGAAAAGAGTATAAAGAAAATAATTGGTAGGAGATTTAGCTCAGTGCCTGCCTGGCAAGTTCAAGGTTTTGAGTTTAATTGGTGGTGAGAGAGAGAGAGAGAAGAAGAAGAAGAAGAAAAAGAAGAAGAAAAAGAGGAAGAAGAAGAAGAAGAAGAAGAAGAAGAAGAAGAAGAAGAAGAAGAAGAAGAAGAAGAAGAGGAGGAGGAGGAGGAGGAGGAGGAGGAGGAGAAGGAGGAGGAGGAGAAGGAGGAGGAGGAAGAAAGAAAGAAAAGAAAGAAAGAAAGAAAGAAAGAAAGAAAGAAAGAAAGAAAGGGAAAGAAAGAAAGAAAGAAGAAAGAAAGAAAGAAAGAAAGAAAGAAAGAAAGAAAGAAAGAAAGAAAGAAAGAAAGAAAGAAAGATTATCTCTCAGGTACAAAAAGAAATGATGTGTAAAATCAAAGATAATAGGGAACACACAGATGAAAGAAGAGATGAACTTAGAAAAATGATGGAAACAAAAAATGCCCAAAAAGAAAAGAAATGGAATACATGAAACAAATCCAAACAAAAACTCAAGAGATTAAAACCTCCATTGAAAGTATATGCACCAGATTGAATAGAGAGGACAGAATTCAGAAGACAGAATTGCAGCTAATGATCATGCAAAGAAACATTTTAAAAATAGCAAGAGACCATGAAAAATTAATCAACAGCTACTAGATGAACAAAGGAGAATAATGTAAGATTGGCTGGAGACAGTACAAATGCCATAAAATACTGTTCACAGAAACAGTGCTGGAAAAATTCCCAAGTGTAAAGAATTTAACATACAAATAAATAAAGCACAGAGAACTCCAAACAGCCATGACCAAAATAAAACCACACCAAAACATACAATAATCAATAGTCCAGAAATTCAGCAAAATAGTACAATATTGAAAGTTGTTAGAGAAAACAAACAGATCACTCATAAAAGAGAGTCCATCAGAATCACAACAGACTTCTCAACATGAACCTTCAAATCAAGAAGTGGTTGTAGTGAGGTATTTCAAGCCCTAAAGGAAAACAATCTTCAACCCAGATTTATGTATCCCACAAAACTATCTTTCAAAATTGATGAAGACATAAGATACTTCCATGACAAAAAACAACTGAGGAAATTCATGTCCACCAAACTAATCCTACAAAGAGTACTGAAATATATTCTAGACAGAGATATAAATGAACACAATTCCAAGAACAACAACAGAAAGAAACCACCAGGCAGGGCAAGCAATTAAACAGAGGGGAAAAGCAGGGAACCAACAACAGGAAAATAACATGACAAAGATAAGCCAAAACATATTGGTTATAATCATCAATGCAAATGGCCTCAATTCACCAATAAAAAGAAACAGATTGGCAAAATGATAAAGACACAAGATCCAAAAATATTCTGTATACAAGAATCACATTTAACTCAAAAAGAAATTCATATACTGAAAATCAAAAAAAGGAAAACATTCTTCCATGCAACAGGATCCCAGAAAAAACAGGTTAGCTATGCTGTTTGCAGACAATGTGAACTTCAAGCCAAAAATAGTCAAAAGAGATAAAGAAGATCACTACATATTTGTTAGGTAAAACTGGAAAAGCTAGAGATAACAATCATAAATATGTAGGCACAAAATATGGGAGCACCCAACTGTGTATAAGACAATTATTAATAGACATTAAAAATAAGTAATACATAATCATAACAGGAAATTTCTATACCTCATTGTCACAAAGAGACATCACCTGGACAAAAAATCAGCAAAGAAATAATAGAACTGAACCAAACCTGTGAACAAATGAACCTAGTGGGTCCTTTTGAGTATTCCACCCAACATCATCAGAATACACACTTTTCTCAGTTGTACATGGAACATTCTCTAAAATAGAGAACCCTAAAGAACCCCCATAGAATATGCTTAAGTAAATGCAAACGAACTGAGGTTAGCCCATGCATACGATATGACCCTAGTGCAACGAAATTGGAAATGGATGGCTAAGTAAACTACAGAAACTCTGTAAATAAATGGAAATTAAGTAACACCCTCCTAAACAACCAATGGATCACAGATGAAATTAAGGAAGAAATTAATGTCCACAACTAAATGAGGAAGCAGCTAAAATACATCAGAACATATGGGATGCAATGAAAGCAGGCCTAAGAGGGAAATTTATAGTAGTGAATTCTCACATCAGAAAAACAGGTGAGCACACATAAATAACCTAACATTAACATGTCAATTTCTACAAAAAGAAGAGCAAGATAAACCCAAAGCCCATACCATGGAGGAAATTTTAAATATTAGAGGAGAAATTAATGCAATGGAGACTAAGAAAACAACACAGAAAATTAGTGAACCAAGAGTTGGTTCTTATCAGAACCTTAGTCAACCTTATCAGGAAAGAGAAAGAAAAAGCTCAAATTCATACATTTTGGAGAATTAAAATGGTAAAATTGGCACAGATCTTGTTGAAATTCAGAAGATCATCAATACCTACTTTGAAAATCTTTACTCTCATACATTGGAAAACACAGGAGAAATGGACAGATTCCTAGATATGTATGAATTTGCCAAAGCTGAACCAAGAAGTTACAAAAATTGTGAACATTTCAATATCAGTTAATAAGATTGAAAATGTAATTAAATGCTTACCAACAAAGAAAAGCCCAAGTCCTGATAGATTCATGGCTGAATTCTACAAGACATTTAGAGAAGATTCAATGCCAATACTCCTCAAACTCTCTAAATAAATAACACTAAATGTAAATGGGCTAAATGCCTCAACGATAAGGCAAAGATTATTGAAATGAATTAAAGAGTTGAGCAAAACTAAATATGGCCTATAAAACTTGTAATTTATATACATGCTAAGTATATAGAAACTAAAAGTTGGAATAAAGTGGAAAGTAAAATATATCATGCATATAAAGTATAGAAATCTGATATGACTATATTAATGTTAAGCAAAGAGTTTTATGGAGTTACATAGAATATTAAAAATGAGAATCATATCCTCAAGGAGACAATCCTAAACATTTCTGTGTCTATTAATTTAGAATCTGAATATATGAAGGAAAATTAATAAAACTGAGGGAAAAATCATAAATAAATCATTTCAAGGTATTTTAATAGTCACCTCTCCTTGAGAGGACAAGTAGAAAAATAGTAAGAATATGAAAAATTTAAATAGTCAATTAGTTTGACCCAGTTGACATTGTAGAACATTCTTCCAGTAAACTCTTCCAGAATATATATTTTTCCCAAACATTAGGTGATCAAAAAATACAGTAAGAGTTCATATTTTTGAAAATGTAGTATACTAGAAGACATTTTGTTATGAATGTCCATCCAAACACACCCCCTCACCTACAGCTCACAAGCTGTTGCTCTGGCACTCTCTGAAGCAGCTCTGGAGATCCTCTTTAGGAGTGGCCTTAGATGCACAGCCACGGCTACCTTCGTGCTCTGAATTCATTCAGCTATGTACCTTCCACGGTCATTTTGACTTTGGGGAAGAATCAGAAGTCGCACTGTACCAGATTCAGTGAATAAGGTGGTTGTCATAGAAATAAACTGCAAACTGGTTCAGAAAGTGGCAAGAATGATGGCACTATGCTTTTAACAGTAACAGATTCATTTAAATATTCACCATATTTTTTATCATATCCATATTCATAGAACATTTACCCAGAGAGGTCATAGGCGAGGCTGCAAAGAATCTCTTAAATAGAAAATGGCCTAAATCATATATGTCTTCTCTCAAAGTACTTGAAAATTAAATACCTTTCTAAATATGAACTAAAGAAGAAAACATAAGAGAAATTTTAAAAATTTTGAACTGAATGATAATTGAGTCAGAACATATCAAAATTTGTAAAATACATTCAATTGTCACTAGCAGTAGAGGTGTTTATTGCTCTAAATTCCTCTATTAAAAAATAATAAAAGCTTTGCTTCTATTTTTTCCTCATAAACTTTTATAAGTAAGGAGGGGATGAGGGGTTAAAGGAAGGGGAGGGGAATCCAGAAAATCAAATTATGTCATGTACATGTACAAATTGCCTGTGATGAATGTGATCATTATATATGTCTCAAATTTACCAATACACTTAATTAATGAAAAAATAAAAAAGGATAAAAGAAAAAAAATAGTTACCTAGACTCCTCCTTGAAGGATCTCAAATATGAACCTAGTCTGGGTCATTAAGTGGCTTCTTGAGATTTCACCTCAAAATAACTCTGAGGATATAGCTCAGCACAAAGGTCCTGTACTCAATTACTGCTACTGAAAATATAAGAAGGAAAAGAGAAGGAGAAGGGGAAGAAGAGAAAAGGAGGGAAAATTAAGACTGTTAATTTACACTTCAGAAATTAAACAATAAAAAAATGAAAACAAATGTAAAAAAGACAAATTTCTAAAAATCAATAAAGTAAAAAACTAACTTTTGCAAATTTCTGGTAAAATTTATAAACTGTAGCAAGACTCACCAAGAAAAAAGACAGAGAAAATAAATGACGAATATAAAGAAGTAAAGAAAGCAGTACAACAAATCCTATGGACAGAAAAATGATAATGAATAAAAAAGAACTTCAAGATCTCATATAGAATGGATAAATTCCTGCAACACATAAATTGCTAAAGCTAGCACAAGAAATAAAAAATCTGAACAGCTTTAATCACTTAAAGAAATTAAATTCTTTCCAAGGAAATCAAAATCTTTCCACTGAAAAACTTAAGTCTGGATAGTTTTAATGATAAATTCTAAAATACATTCAGGTTTAAAAAAAAAAAAAACATACTACAAGGCTGGGGATTTAGATCAGTGGCTTCCTGCGTGGCAAGTGTGAGGTCATGAGTTCAATCCCTGGTACACACACACACACACACACATAAAAACAACTACTCTTAAATTTTTTTTCAGAAAATACAGGAAGAGGGAATACTTCCTGATTGAATTTATGTTTGTGACCTGTAAAACACAAAATCTAGCAGACATTACAAAAAATTAAATTTCAGGACATTCTCTCTATGAATATATGAACAAAAATTCTCCTAAAAATTAGTAAAAAAAATCCAGAGATATATGAAAAAGACATCTCATGACAAATACAAGTTATCTCAGGAATTCAAAGTTAATTTAACTTTGAAAACCAAAGTAATTCACAATATTCACAGAGTAAAAGCAGATAGTGTATGCCATTTCTCAAAAAATAAATACAGCACGTTAGATGCACACTGAAATGTCATCAGTGACCCTCACTTGTTGGTATGATGGTGAGAAATGCCTGTTCTGGCTGCAGGTTCCTGTGTTTCTCAAGCTTACTGCAAAAGGTATGTGTGATATTTCATAACTATGTAAGGTGTACATGTGAGATCTATAAGGCACTTGAATATACCTTCAACGAGGTGAAAGAGAGAGGAGCAGATGCATATACTGTCGGTTTTAGAGTGATGAAGGGCTCTGGAGATGCCTGACAACAAGGTCAGCTCAGAGCAACAGAACTCAGGCGAGACCTCAGGTGGGAGCTGGAGTGTCAGAGAAGGAGCGTGGCTTTCTAATCAGCTGGGTGCAGAAAGTAAGCCCGCCGCAGGTGGGGAAACTGTACAGTCTTGCAGTTTGACAGGTGTGCGGAAGTGTAGATTGTTGTAATGTTTTGCATTGAATTGAGCAAACTGATTATTTTAATTCTTCATAGTATAAACTAGCCTCCAAGTGGTCTTTTTCTGAATTCTCTGCCATGGGATGTGCCAGAATACACAAAGGAGATCCCTCCACAGTTACGTTCTCTCCTTCTTTCCTTCCTTCTTTCCTTCCCTCCCTCCTTGCTTTCTCCTTTTCTTTCTTTCTTTCTTTCTTTCTTTCTTTCTTTCTTCTAAAGTTTTTCTTTTTTATTTATTTTCTGAATAAAACTGCAATGAGGTAACCTCTTATACCAGAGAACAAGGCTGTCACCCACAGTTATAGTCTAACTTTTTAATCATCCCTAAAGAGAAAAATCTCTTTACTACACAATTGCTAATTTCTTTTTTCTTTCTTTTCTTTTTCCTGTATTCTTTTCTCTCTTAAGAGTATACTTTTATCAGAAGTTTGTAACACTTTCAACAAAACCAAAAAGAAATTTCCAATAAAAAATTACTTTCAACAATCAAATCAATAACAACCCAAATTGTGAATAATTCAGTTAAACTTATTTTCAAGTGACATTTTAATGATGAATTTAGTTAAATTCATAAGGAAAAATAACATTGTTTTACATGTTTAATTTAGAATGTGACCAGGGCAAAGATATTTTCTGATGAGAGTAAGGATGTGTTCATTTGAGTAAACTATTGTTTGCTTTTGAAGTTTATCTCCTAGCAAAATGATGTTGTTTAGTTACAGACTGAATTCCTTCTTAAAATATATTCAGCTTTTCTATTTAAAAAAAATCACTGAGAAAAGTAAAAGACCCTCTCAATTTGTGATAGTAAACTTTCCATTCCACTCATGTGAAGAACTTTACAATCATTACCATTTGGTTCTTATTTATTCTGACATGGCAGAATAAAAACTGATGATCTGCTTGCTATAAGCCTTTTTCTTCTCTCAGAAACTGGACACATTACAAAATAATAGTGACACCTATTAATAGCATAACTTAACAGTCAATTCACCAATATTTTTACGCAGGTTGGGCTAAGACCTTGATCAGATGATCAGTGTCAGATTTGGATAGTGTAAGTGTTTCAAGAAAGAGAAAAATTTAAAAGCCAACTGCATTGCACGGAGAAGCATTTTCTATAGTGTGTTGATATGTAACTCTGACAGGAGCTCAGCATGCACGACATTAATCTCAACTTTCATGTAATATAGTATTGATGCTCCAGGAGAATAAAATTATGACTCTCGTGTTATTCCAAACAGATTGAGAAATGTGCCAAGAGGAATTATACCTTAAAGTTTTCTATTTTGTTTTCCATCACAGGGCTAAGAGGAGAGAAACATTGTGTGTTTGGCTATAAAGCCATAATGAATATTTATTCAGTATGGTTTTCTTTTAGAAATTGTTTGTGAATTGGACTGGTAAAATGTTTCACTTTCCCACATCATCCTGCATAGTCCTCACAGAGTGCGTGTGCGTGTGTGTGTCTTTGCACGCTCTGTCATAACCTATCTGGCCAAGCGTGAACTGTCTCCAAAGATTAAGTGTACCTATTTTGAACTGGAGGCTGCATGCCATAATTTTTAGCTAACCCGTTTCCTTCTTAGTGAAAACAGAAATAAAAATATATTGTGCACACTTCATTGCTAGAGCCTTTGACCTCAGCTGCCTGTCTAGCTGAGACTGTGATGAATGCTTTGTGTCCCTTCATTTTTAATTGCTCATAAATTGTTATCCCACAAAACACAAAACTAGCCTTGTCCTCATTTTAGATGGGGTTGGAGGTCAGCCTAACAGTAATACAATTAAGGAGTGTCTTTGTGGGGGTGTGGGAGTGAAGCAGGCAGGAGGGCTTCAGAGGAGCAGTGCAGACACCAAGTCATGCTTTCTAAGAAAAAGCCAATCCTTACTTTTGAGCAAAAACATCGCACATAGAGTAAATCATGCTTGTTTGACAGTTGTGTCCAGAGTGGTTTGAAGGGCATTTCTGGACAGCAACAAAGGAAATGAATTATGGCACATGCCTGTGTTCAAGAAAAAAAAAAGCATTTTTGTGATTCATGATGTCAAGGTTAAATTAATTCTATGAAAAACAAAACAAACACCTTTAGTTTTAGAAGTGCCATCTCAGCCCAGGTTGTTTTCAAAAGGGGCCATGTACATGAGTTTAGCAGCAGAAGTTAGCCCTCAGCCTTTGCCAGTCTGTCATTGCCCAGATAGCAGCTCCTACTGATTTCTCCAGCTCACATCTAATCCCAGTGCACCCTGGGTCCTTTCCCTGAGCTTTGCGGTCAGTCATTGTTTCAATTATACTTTTCTCTATTGCTCAGCAACTAAGGCCTTCAAACAGCCAAGTTTCCTATCAGTGGAACTCAAGCTTTGAATTTCTTTCCTCGTTTGTGAAGACAGTCAAAAACAGATGATTATGTGCTTTCTTCATTACGCCTAAAAGAGTGTTGAAAGCCCAGCTAGTGGCCTATTGACTGACTTTATTATTTTGATTAAACCAAACTAGAAGCAGTGTGCTCTAAATGGAAAAGAATTGAACTTATAGTGAGACCGTGCCCTTCCTTTTTTCCCGCTATTTTTTAAATTTCCTTTCATTTTAGACAAGTACGTGACTTTCTTGTATTTTCAATCTCTATTTTCAAAATTAAAATATAGCTTCAGCACTTACCTTATGAAAATATTAAGGAGAAGATTATATAGGTGCTAGAAACTTTTTTCTCAAAATAAACATGTAAAATACATTTTGAGTGTTATTGTGATTCTTTTTCTTATTTTAATTATAATTTGTTTCTTTTAATTACGCTTCTCTCTACCTTTTAAAGATTTTGACAGACTTAAACAAATTCTGACTAACCAGATATTATTGCCAACACTGACTGCCCCATTATTATTATTAAAGCTTATCTGTAGCAAGTTAACTTGTTTTTGATCAGTACCTACAATTTATATATTTTTCTGGTTTGGCTTTAGAATAGGTTAATTTTAAACAACTCATTAACACAGTAATTTGATTACTGTTAATCTATTGTCTGCAATTCTGAAATTATAAGTTTGTTTGTATAAATGAGCAATAACTCTCTAAACCTCAATGAGAAACAGAGATAGAGACAGAGACAGAAAGACAGACAGAGACAGTGACAGAGGCAGAAACACAGAGAGAGGGAGAGAGAATTATCTAGTATCTTGCCTTTCAAAGTCAAGAATATTGTTACCTCTTGGCTGGAAAAATGAAAAATTACTTTTCAGAGAAATTTTGTTTGTTTGTTTGTTTTTTCACCAAAAGTACGTTTGTTGCCGTAGCAAGTGAGTCTGGTGCTTGGCTTCCTAGATGTTGCAGTGCTGGCATTTTGTCACAAGAAGGAAGGCAGAACTTACTGGTTCATAAGGTTTCCAGTGGTCCGAATAGCAAAAAATCTGTTAGACTCATGATGAGCAAATTGTTGGCTGAATTCAACAGCACAAGAGTCTAAAACAGATCATCTGCACCCTTGCTAGTAACTGCTACTTGACAGTAATAAGAATCATTATAGCTTTGCATGCTACCAAAAATGATAATAATGACTACCAGCTGTAACAGAAAAAGTAGTTTTAGCTTTTTCAACATTATATAAAATCCTCCAAAACTGGAAAAAAATCCAAATCACAGAAATAAATACCAGATATAAGAATTATAGTTTTGCCTAATATATCATCAATAGTATTGATGTTATAATTTGTATTTTTAAGTTTCAATTATATTAGAAATTGGTATGTTCTGTATGGTATTTCAGTCTGAAGTAAATGGGTTAAGGAAATATTTTAAACAAAGTTA
The DNA here is from genome assembly GCA_004027295.1 of Dolichotis patagonum. Lineage (NCBI taxonomy): Eukaryota > Metazoa > Chordata > Mammalia > Rodentia > Caviidae > Dolichotis > Dolichotis patagonum. Next base: position 72,034 of record PVJX010002153.1, on the reverse strand, counting down.
CCATATTTTTGAACTGTGATTAGAACATAATTTTTATTCCATGTGAGAAATCTCTTTCTTTCTTTAACTACCCTCTTTTTGAAAAGATTTTCTAGAGTTTAATGAGTCTTTCTGGCTTATAACTTTTCTGAAGACCATAAGAAAGAGATGCATATACTACCATAGCTAGCATAATCAAGGGAGTAGCACAATCAAGACAGAATGAGCACACGTCAGGATCCGATGCGCTTTTCTTTTTGTTCTTGTTACTGACTGTACCTCACTGTAATGTATGCCCCATGAGAGGAAGTGATGTCTGTTTGCTGCTACATCTCCAGGGCCTTCAGCAGGGACTAGGATACAGTAGATGTTTAATAAATGTTGATTGAATGAATTAATATTGCTATGACTGCCTGAGCATAAGCAAGCATATTAAGCTGCTGTTCAGATCCAAAGATTTCTCACAGTAACTTTCTCCAGATGTCACTTGCCAGTTCATTCTTCAGCTATCACACCCCTGCAAGGTGAGATAACCAAATTGGCTTTGTTCATATTCTATCTCAGGATGCACCTTGTTTGATGTGGTGCCAATTACAGTCCAGGTTGATGTTTCAATTCTAGTACAACCAATACCCTTCCCTAAGGCCAGCTGAGGAATTTACCTGTTCTGTGGAGGAACATGCAAGACTCAAAGCAAACTCCTTACCAAACTGAATAAACATGCTTCCCTTGAGGTTGAATATCTTAGTCATGCTTGTGTATGATACCTGCAAAATATGTTGATTTTGTCATGTACCAAAATTTATTTATACAGATATTTAAATTAATACTGAAAATTGGTTTAAAATCTCACTTGCAGATGGGTGTGTTTGTGCTACACCTGTAATCTCAGCACTCAGGAGGCTGAAGCAGGAAGACTGCCACAGATTGGAAGCCAGGTTGGGCTATATAGCAAGGCTGTCTCAAAAGACAAAACAAAACAAAAATATCTACCTTGCAGATTTTGTTGTATTGTTCAGTGTAAGTTCTATTTGGGTAAGGTGTGTATTACTGGAAGACGCCACAGGTATATAAATGCTCATTGCAGTAAATTCAATACCAATTCAAATTTCATATTCATGAAGGGAAAACTAGCAAAAGCTATGTGAATAGATGAGAACATGATATTTTCAAAATTATTATTCAAGCATATTTTGCAATTATATAAGAAAATTCAAATGCTACTGTCTAATATTTAATACTAAATAAACTCCATTTGTAATTTAAAATAGGATATTCAACTTGTCACTTTGGAACATGCCCCTCAGACAGGTGCACTGTATCAAAAACTACTGGAAGTTTCCAACATCTGTGTGCTTAGAACCCAATCATTGTTCAATACTCAAGTGTATCTGTCTTAGATTGGCCAATGAAAGTAAGGTGATGTAGTAGCATACATTAAATTAATATTTGATATGTGCTAAAAATGATGTCACCAAGTCACTAGTTTGTTACCCAAATGAAGAGAGTCATATTAACTTAATACCGTGAGAACACCATAAAATGTTATTCTGGATGATTTGATGCTTAGAGTAACTTAATTTATAAAAATGTCAGCTACCCTACACATGTTAACAGTCAAGGCTCCTCTTCATGCTGTCCAATCTCCAATCTTGTTGTGCTTGGGCATCCAGGTAACTCCTCTGTTTTCACTGTGTATCTGCTTAAAAGCTGCTGACTGGCAGAATGCCTTGTGCGTACTCCTTTTTAATTATGATTAACCAGAGCTAAAAGGGTGCATACAACTGCAATATGGATTTTGTTAACAATATCCAAACCAATCAGTTAAATGACACATTGCAACAGTGTTTAAACAGTAACTTCTTCATCTGAGATGTGCGTGTTTATTTCAGATACCCATTTTTTTATTGGGTCTTTGAATTTGGGGGCCTGATGTTTTTCAGTTCTTAATATGTTCCAGATGTAAGTCCTTTGTCTGAGCACTTTTATGCCTAGGTTTTGTAACCTGAACAACTATTTCTAAGATAACAATATGCATTATATTAACTAGTATTAATTCCTTTTTTTGAAATTCTGTATCATTTATATCCTTCTCTTCTGTTTTGCTCTTTAAAATAAAATTTAAAAATAGGAAAATAAAAGAAGTGAGGTAGGTACTTCTGAGATCTGTGTAACAAAGTAATACAGAATCAGAACAATTCTTTCAAATGCTTCATTTACTTGAAATGCAGAAATGAATGTTTGCACTCTAAATTCACAACTTACATATTTATTTTGATATTGAATATGTTTCCCCAAAACTCCAAATAAAGTTCCATCTTTCTCTATCATCTTTTCATATTTCCAAAACCCTAATTATTTGTCAGCATAGATATAACTTCAATTTGCAGAGACTATTTAGCGGTCAACGCAACAATAAATAAAAGTACTTAAAGTTTATTGGGTTTGTCAATGGTCCTTTGGAATCCAACCAGTATTAAATGGAAATATATAAGTGGTAACTCATATTCTATTAGTAGATTTCTTAGAGGAACTAGGCAAACTTAGCTGACTTGAATGCTTAGACCTGCCTCCTTCTTATCTCCCTTCTCCTTCCTTCCTTCCCTCTTCTTTTCTGCCTTCCTTCTTGTTGCCCTCCCTCTCACCCCCCTCTTTCTCCTTCTCCTTCTCCTTCTCCTTCTCCTCTTAGTCTGGAAGGAAAAATATAGCCAAAATGTAACCAAAGTCATCAGAGGGAAATCGTCAGAACTCACCCAGGAAATCTCTGAAAGAGTAAAGCAGGAAAAGTTGTCCTTTCTTGACCACCAGTCCTCTACATTCTAACCTCTTCCATAGAAAAGACAGATCTATATGACCTTTTTGGAATACCATGATTTCCCATTTCTCTAAGTCTAGTCTCAATCACTTCACATGCACAAGCTGCGAAGTATCTCCATAAAATGACAAGTGCCCTGGGGTTGTTCACCCTATGTTACAAAAATGCAGAGCTTCAGTTTTTTGATATTCTTTATTTTCCAACTCCTATACAATGGATGTCACTAATGTCACCTTTCAGTAAGATGGCCATGGCCAGCAGAAGGCCTGGAAATGCCAATTGTAATTAACTTTCTTTTCAAATATGTTTGACAGTTTCATGCTGAGAAGTGCTTCTTACCTTTTGAACTTTCAGATTGCTTGGGTGAGCAAAATGTGTATCATTTTCTTTTAAAATTGCCTTACAAAGAGCTATGTACTATGATATTCTTGCACACGTCAGCCATTTATAAGAGATTTAGATTTTTAAGCAGATTATCCTTGTTCCAAATGAGAGACCTTGCTTTTGTCTGAAGCATGGGCTATGTTCAGGTGCACAGCAAAGCCCCAGGACAAGGACACTCATATATTCATAAATGTCAAAGACAATGACCCTTCCTCCCAGGCCTTGCACCCCAGCTGCTGTTCCAGGTAATATTCCAGAGACCTGTGAGAGCCAAAAGCACACTCTTTGACAACAGCTAAATATAAGAGAGCAATGCACCTCAGGTCCAGTTTCCTACAATATGGTTATTCATCATTTTTTAAATGACATCAAAAATCAATAAAAATGGAAGAACTCTATAAATGCATATTTTCCTAATTGAGAGGCTTAACCTGGCTTTTTCATTAAGAAAAATCTACCTTACTATGACCTACTTAAATGCAAAAAGTCACTTTAGGGTAGCTTGTTGCAGTCTTTTATTTGGCCTTACTATTATTTTTTTTTCTGAAGAGTACTTTGGTAATGGGGGAAAAAGGGCATAGATTCTCACCAGCATCTTGATCAAGGAGAAAGGTTTCATACTTCAGTAGTGCACGTAATAGAATTGGTCAGATTTGAAGCATAGGAGAACATTTTATCTTGGATCTTTAATTTTTTACAGTTCATCTGACAGAATTTAACTAAAATGCTATATGACCATATGTAGACGCCTCCATATAACATTTGCTTTAATTTTGCTGTAAAGTTTCAGAAAAAAACTGAATTAAATATGCATATACTAGCCCCTTGGTTAATCAGAAATAATTTAAAAGTAAACCTGTAAGATTTCTACCCCCCCTGTTACAAATATGTCGATTATTCATAATTTTAACACAATTTACAATGACAGAGAATTACAAAGTAAGAAGAAAAATTACATTTTAAAATTGCTTTCTCTAATCATAGTTAAGACAGATCACTGAGGTTCACATCACCCAAGAGAAGATGACAATATGACCGTTTTTTCTAAATGCAATAACAGGACAGCTGGGCACATGTCTGTAATCTCAGTTACCAGAAAGGCTGAGACAGGAGGATCACAACTTTAAACCCAGCCTGGGCAATTAGCAAGACCCTGTCTCAAGAAATGAAAGAGAAAAAAAAAAGAGTTAAAAATGTCTGGCAAGTTTCTTCAGTTTTCCCTGGTTTGATCCCTAGGACTGAAGTGGAGAAAACAAAGAGGGAGGATTAAAGCTTTATTTCATATTCTCTTGAAGAAAGCAACCTATCATGCTATCAATTTTGGTACGATTTTGAAATTCTACACCGCTGTATCTGAACCGTAGACAGACAGGTGGTTTGGAGCCGTAAAACGCATACACTGCCTGGTGCAGAGCGGAGCTTCCTCTTCATGCGTCCTCCAAAGATCAGGACCAGACAACTTGGCAGCAGTGTTCTCTGTTGTATTTGGAGATTATTAAACATTGTTGTCTCTGTGTAAGAAACCAAGTGAAGGTAGTCATTTCGACTAAGGAAGCACCCTAGATGCCAATTCAATCAGCTTGAAGACATAAATCTTGTGGTTTTGAGAGTTAGTTTCAACCGGAAGTCTCCTCTCTCAGTATTGGCATGCCCTGTACTTTACGAGCCTGCTCATTTCCCATTCTTAAGTCTCACTGCCTATTTCCTAGATGTCTCCAACTCGACATGTGAAAGTCATAGCCTACCATTTTGTTACATGATTTTTAAGGATAGTGGAAATGATGAAATAGAAGAAATTTTACTTGATATTTTAAGAGAGAGAATTATGTGAGCAAACAGTGCTTACTAAATTAAATATGATATTAATGTTCCAAAAATCCTATAAAAATTGCATTTAATTGTAATTCTATACTCTAATTATTTTGTTCTAGGCATCATATTTTTGGTCCATAAAAGAACTCTTTAAAAGCTGTTCAAAGATTAAATATGACATAAGGAGGCAAGGCGAAAAAGCTCAAAGGTAAGCAGAAGTTACACAAACGTCTTGAGAGTCATAATGCATGTGAGGTTCCCTATCCTACCACAGAGTAAAGAAGCAAATGATGCTTTAATGGCAAAGTGTGAAAGAGCAGGAATTCTGAATACTGTTAATGAAGTGTAGCTCACATTTAACTTTTGCTTTCAAGAGGTCCTAACACTGTATTGCTTATTGGTCAGTTTTGGAAAGAAATCTATGAGTTTCCTAAAATACCCTGAAAAGTTTCTGATGAATTCTGATGTTGTAAGAATCAGGCACTCACACCACTACCACATATCAAACACTGAGTTGCCGGGATGTTCACCTCGTTTCATCACCACTGCAGTGCAGAGAAGCCTACATATGGAATCTGTGTCTGTTTATTTCTTAGTCCACTTCCTTTTCCTTTTATATTCCATTTGGTGAGTTTACTCTGAGCCTTTAAACTTGGCACACAGAAGGGCCTGTGTGATCAATCCTGGAGGACACTTGTATTTATATAAGAAAATTACTTAGGGAGGACATAGAAAGGGGCTTCCTGCACTTGCTTCATCTAATTTTAGAGGCAAATGATAGGGGAAAGAATTCATAATTTTCACATTGTACTCAATCCCTAGAAATTGCTTAAATAAAATACATTTGTCAGACATACAATAAGATGAAAATTAGGTAGTTGAAAGAGTTTTATAGGTTTAAAACATAATCTCGATTAGGAAGAAATGTTTGCAACTAAAGCAGCTGTATCTATAAATTTTTTGTGTGCCTACAATTAAAGTAAAATAGTAAAAAAAATTTTTACTATTTTTGAGAATGAGATTTATAGTGTTTCCACTTAACAAGTATGGTTTTTGTTGATTCTTGGGTGGATGTAGATATACATAGGGTTGAAGCTGTCAGTAACATATCTTTCAATAATTAACTGTGATTTCTTTTTTTTTCTTTTTTGAAAGTACTGCAGATTGAACCTGTGGCCTTTGCACTGAGTTATGGTCCCATATTTTTAAATCTTTTATTGTGATAAGTTGCTAAATTGCCTTGGCTGGACTTCAACCTGGGATCCTCCTGCCTCAGTCTCCAAGAGTGCCAGAGTAACAGACATGTGCCAGCATACCCAGCTTGAACTGCTAGTTTTCTTATCATGATTAAGTGGAAATGTCTCACACATCCCTCCTGAGTTTCTCTATTGAATTCTCATTAACACACAACTGTTACATTGAATGTCACACATACACCAATAGGGAATGGCATCAGAACACATCAAAACGTCCTGATTTTCAGTGCCTGTTAATGAAAGCACCAAATGATAAATGGTAAAATTGATATGATAGAAGAAATATGTGGAATTACCCACATTTTGTTCTATAGCTTTTTTTAACTGATGAAATATATCATCCAAAATAGAAATACTCATTTATTTGAGCAGATGTGAAAACTATGTTTCTGACTTTAAAAAAAGAATAAGGAAGAAAAGAATTAAGAACCCAGTATAATTTATAAGCATTTTTTTTTTGTTTTGTAGAACTAAGGACTAAAGAAAAGGATTTGGCACTGAGCTACATCCCCAGCCCATTTTTACATTTTATTTTGAAAGAAAATCTTGCTCAATTTCCCAGCTGAACTCAAACTTGTGATTCTCCTGCCTCAGCACCCTGAGGTGCTGAGATTATAGGCATGCACGCTTTTGCCTGACTTATAGGCAGATATTTTCATTTACAACCTAACAACAGAACTAAAACTAGGAGAGGCAAGATCAGGTGGTCCAAATACCAAGTGACGTTCTGTTCTAAATCTATTAAAAATGTACTGTGCGCCCATATGTGGAAGACATCAAAGATCAATTCCTTTAAACCTCTGGGCTACCGTTCAGAATATATTTCATATTGCATTCTTTTTTTTCTTTGTTCTTCAGTAATCAGAGTATTGTCAAGTCTGTAGCTGAGCTCTCAGTAACATTTTGGACTACATATGGCCCTTTATTTCATGACTTCAGACCTTTTATCCCTGTTTTTAAGGTTCTTTACCTTATGCATTTTTTTGTAAATTATCATTGTTCAATTAGAGGAAACTCTGAATAGAGTCTTTTCTTTCCATGCTACTTTCACTAAGTAATTACTTAGCAATCAGATTCAAGTTCCTGTAATGTGGCGGAGGTATTCCTGAAGCTGATCTTGCCCGTATGTACTGTTCATCACACAAACTAACATTTAGAAGTCTGCCCAAGTTTTCTCATGCTAAACAGTGAGAGGAACTGGGATTAAAGGACTAGATTAGAATCTTTATGTCTTTATTGAAGGTTTCGGACACAATCTTTATAAAAGTGACATGGAGAAAGAAATAGTATTTCTGAAAAGAACAGAACTAGAGAAAATTCAGATGGATTATTAGAAGCCAAGTATAAAAGGAAAATTAAAATAAGTTATTAAACATCTGTCCTGGGGATGCTATCTAAAGTTCTGTCACATGTCATTTGTGTTTGTACAAGAGTCTCATTGAAAGAGCATTATCATATTTCTCACTCCACCAGAATCCCACTTACGATAAAGAGACCCAGAAGCTGCCATCTGACACTTTCCTCAGTCTTCTCTTTGCCAGTTTACCCCTGAAGACTAGGGATAAAACTCTCACTGAATGAGATAGTGTGTATATCATACAAATAAATTCACTGATTGTCTACTTTTAGAAAGTCATAAAGCAGACAGAGCACTATTATAGAGGTGGTACAGGAAATTAACTGGAATTTACTGGACTTAGAAAAACCAGGTTCTCCTGAATCAGAACAAGTAATAACCATTTGTTTCTCTGAATATGGAGCTGTCATCCATGAAATCATCTGGAACTTTATAAAACTGACCTTCCTCCTGTCCTCTGTGGGTTTAGAAGGATGTCATTCCACATAAATAGTTTCCAAGCCACAAATATAAATGATATAGCTCATTTAAAGTTAAAAGTAGTCACATTAAAATATCTATATCTATATCTATATCTATATCTATATCTATATCTATATATCTATATCTATATATCATCTATATCTATATCTATATCTATATCTATATCTATATCTATATCTATATATCTTTATAGGGCTTATAGGGCTGACTACAACTCCTGTAACAAAATGCCAAAGATTGAGTGGTTTAAACAACAAAAATGCATTTACAGTTGTGGAGACTGGAACTCCAAAATAAAGAAGGTAAAGTGAGACTAGCTCTTTGGACTCCTCTCTCCTTCACTGCTGAAAGGCCCCTTCTCATCCTCACGCAGCCTTTTCTACTTGCACAGGCTGCCCTTGTTTTCTTCTTACCCTTGTAGGGTCACCAGCTGCTCTGGATGAGAACCTATTCTTATCATTTAACCTTAATTCTCTCTTTTAAAGTGCTATCTCAAAATATGGTCACTTTGCAAGCCAAGACTTCAACATACGATTTTTGAGAAGGATACAGATCAGTCTATAATAGTAGGCAAAATTAAATTTGAAAAGTGTTTTATTTAACTTATACATATAAATTATAAAATAATGATTACATTAATCATGCAGAGTCAGTACACGTACATAACACATCTTAATTGTTTTCATGTGTGCTTCCGCTCCCTACCTTCCCTCCTCCCCCAACCTCTCAGTCCCCTTCCCATTTACAAAAGATCCATCTCTCCATTTCCTATTATATATATTTTGTTTTGTTTTGTTTTTCAATTTATCCTCTACGTTTCTCATATAAAAAAGATGATGAGATATTTAAGCTTGTGTGTCTGATTTATCTTACTTAGCATTTTTCTTGATACATCCTACATTCTGTACACACCTTAATTTCATTTTGGTTACATTATTGCAAAATATTATATTAGCCTCTAACCTGTTCCATTGTCCACCCCACCATCTAGACCTATAAAGCTGTCATGTAAACTTCTTAAAACACAAATATGAATCTTCTGCTCTCCTTTGCCTACTGAATATATGCATATTTTGTATTCCTTGTTTGGCTTTAGATGTCAGCCCTGCCTCTGATCTTCCTGCCTTTCTTGACTTATATGATTTTCTTACACATATTCCTGAACAAGCATACAACGTTATCTTTAAAAATTCATTACATTTTCCCACTTCAAACTTTTTATTACATGGTATTCAACTGCTTGAAATCAACTACCATCATTTTTTGTCAGCCTCTCAGGTTCAGCTCAAATATCTTCTCCATGATGCTTTTCAGAATCACTCTGGCAAGAAATCATTACTTGATTTATTTAATTTGAAACAGCTAGCCTTTATTTGAACCTTTATTATATGTTAGGCTCTGGTGAATCAAAAATGAATGAATTGTGGCCCATAACTTCAGATTCTCAGTATTCATTATTGGAAACAAATGCATAATTATCATCAAATATTTGTTATATTTATAACATTTATCAAGCACCTATTATATACTCTCAAGCACTGCTCTAGCTCTGAGACTGTAACAATGAATAGGACAAGTTTAGTCTAGTCTCAGAGTTCATATTCTAGTTAGGAAGATAATAAACATTGTAAATGCATCAGAAAGAATATCACTAATTGTAATGAGTTTTTTTGCCAAAAATTACAGTAGGGTGTTATGAAAGAGAGATATTGCATAGTATGGATAGGAAAGATAGTGATGTTTAACATGGTAAACAGAAGATGTATAGATAGGGGAAGAGCACTGTAGAGACAGGGAAAACTTGTTTTGAAGAACATAAAGCTAGAACTTGTTTAGCACATTTAAGTGGTTTCAAAAGATTGCAGTTGGAGATATAACAAACTGTGGAAATAGTAGAATGTAAAGAACCAAACATGTTATCCTAGATACTAATGGTAAGACCCCACTGTAACACATGAAGTAAAGAGGTAACAGAGACTTAGAAAAGGTAGTGAGAAACGAATATGTTCAAGATATATTTGAAGGTACTTTATGAGTCCTTGGATGAACTGGATGTGTGGAGGGAGAATATAATCAGTATGTGTGGGAATGCAATGTAATAGAAGCAAATGTGTGGATGTAGGTAAACCCCTGACAGGAAGACATTCACTGGAGTGTGTATATTGGGGTGAAAAGAGGGGAATTCATGCAAAAACTTCCCTGCAATCTACCTACTTCAATGTGCATTGGCTCATTGTTATCTGAGTTCGTGTCATCTTAAATATAGTCTTAAATGCAGAAAATATAACTTATTTATGTGCCCTTACATCTACAACACACAGGGTAGTGCTTTATTCATAATAGCCAGCCATATTACTTTTGGAGGAATAAATAAATAAACAAATCAATATAAGCTGATGATGACTCATTAATTGAAGAAAGCAAGTGTGTTTAAAAAGGAAGGTAGATACAGAAAGATGCTAATTGAGAAGTAAAGGTGCCATATTGAAGAAAAATGAACCAGAGTCTTATTAAATTCTATTCCAGGAGAGTACAGAAGTGTAAAAGTATACTACTGTCTTTTTCAGTTTTTTAACTTGGTGATTTTTGGCAGTTGTGCATTTTAATAATCAACCATATGTTATTATGAATAATAATACAGGTCTGAATCATAATACTTTCTCTTTAAATCGTAAGTCATAATGGAGTCCTATGTAGTAGCTATTTGTGTCACCATTTTACAAATGAGAGAGCTGTGCTAAAAAGGCAAAATATTTTCCTAAGGCTGCACAGGTTAAAGTTGAAGAATGGTAGGGGTGCGAATAAGTGATTACATCATTACTTGACTTTGCCAACTTTTAACAGTGCACTGTGCTCTCCTGGCAATTCTGTATATGTCCAATCCAAGTTATATATGAATTCGTTATATTTTAAGACTAAACATTTTTGAAACAGAATTGCAATTCTTTACTCCATGGAGTTGGAGTAAAGACTTGGGCCCAAGCTTTGGACCTTGCACTTTCTAAGGGCTCCGTTAGTGAGCCGCAAACCCAGCCCAAGATTGTTAGGGTTATATTCCCCTCTGTCCTACCTATTTTCAATAGCATATTGAAAATCCACACAAGCAAGGTATACCTGTTGATTATATCTGAAAACTCAGTCTATAATTTACATTCTATAAAAAATCAACTTTTAGCTAGTTAGTGGTGCCCAGTGTGTTAAGATGGCATTAACATTTTTCTTGTCACATACCTTATAGTGACCCAGAGTCCTATGACAAAATGAACCTTACCAGATGTGTTCGTTTGTGCCCCTTTTTATCCCCTCTCTGATATTAGGTTAAGTCTGAGGCCCAAAAGTCCCTTCTCCTTTCTATGGCCTGGAGCCAGGAAAGTCTAGTGGTGAAACGGTGTTTGGCTTCTGATACTACTTACAAAACTTGATTGTTCTGTGGAGTGACTGTATTTAGACTGTGAATATTTCCTTACCAAAGAGGAATTCTGATGCTTTTCACTATAATTTGTATAATTAATCTTCGGAGCTTTTTGGAATTGCATTTTTTGTTGTCATTGCTGCTGCTGTTAAAAAATGTCACAGTGCTATCAATCCACATTTAGTGCCAAGAGGAAATAACAAAGCACATGAAAGTAGTAATGCAAACCTAGCTCCACTAATGAATGATGGGTAAAATGCTGCCATCTTTTGGTTATTGACAAGAGTGAATGGGCAAGGGAAAGTGGGGTCTCAGAGTAGTTGGTTACTTTATGTGCAAATGTAGCAGATTATTGAGACCTCACAAAGTACGCAGAATCAAAAATTTAGAATTTCCAGGCTCTTCCTTTTACACTCTCACAAGTTTTTGTCATCTCATAGATTTCAGAATACAGAGTTTGTTCCTGTAGCTGCAAAGATTTATCTGGGAAGTCTAGTAAGTATAAGCGGATATGACAATACAATAGAGGGCTTGCTGGCTTTAGTAATGAACAAGTGGAGTCAGGTTGATGTAAACAGTCGCTTCACAATGACTGAGGTACACTCTTCATGCCTCAGAAACACTTGAGAGCACCTTGCATTGTGTCGCACTGAAATTGCATTTCCCAGGGTAATGAATTATGTACTATTTGTACTCCAGCCTCTTTTCAGCACTCAGCTCTAAATGTTTGCATCAGTGCCAGTGTGTCCAAGGTGATCTCATTAAGGCAAGAGAGGTGGAATATATATTAGTAGACACAAAGATGTCCCCAATAGCTTAACGCCAATCTATGATTAAAATGCAGCTCTACATGCCGTTTATTGGGGGGGGGGGAGCCACAGAGCTACAATTCCATCACATAGTCCAAAAGGAAAAATCCAAAAGTGCTGATCTTGCCAATCTACATCTTGATGCTATGAGGTAGGAATAAGAGAAGTGCGATGGGGTGTGTGGATTCTGCCGTCGCATACACACTGAGTGGTGTCTGGTTCTGAGAAAGAGTCGCTCGTGTCTTCCACGGTGGGGAACCAGGATAGTGGACATTTTTCAGTTGAATATTGTCTACTCAGTACTCCTACTCTAAGCATTTATTAATTTGTGGTCATCCTCATTTCATATATGGTTGACAGGAACTTGAAAATAGTTCGTAATGTTTTCCTTGTGGGGCCTGAAACTATACTAGATTCCCCCGATGTGCTGATGGCAGGCTGCCTGCTAGATCATAACATTGAGGCTTACCGTCACTATATGGCTCAATTATCTGGGTATATTTACTGTTAAATGCATAGCGTGTCATACTTCACACGTAGAAACAGGATTGTATAGTATTATGTGAGGGTTGATGCCTTTCAGCCAACCATTTAAGTTGTTTTGGGTAGACCTGGGTATGTATCTTCATTCCTCTCAAAAAAGAGGTCTAGTGCTCACCCTAAACATCAGTAATGTGAAAAGAAATCTTTTATTTTTAATCTATTGATTCCTGTAAGACATACACATTTATGTGTATTTGCACATAAATTAGGTCTCTCTATATATACATTTAAACTTATATGCACAGTAACATTTTAATATAATGGGAGTTTAATGTGGCTTACTAAGCTATCAGTTTGAAATGAACATATGTTTTGAGAGTATCTCTACAAAATACTGTCTTGAATGTGCGTTTACATTTGGGTGGTGTTATAATGAATGTAGAAGAATACTTGTTTCTCTACTTTCTGCTTCTTGATATATAGCCTTGAAAGAAATGCATTTGGCAACAATAACAAAACACTTTTATATAAACACTCTATCCTTTCCTTTTTTGTGCATTTTAGTCAAAAAATAAACTAAAAAGATAGCAATAATAAAAAATCCACACAAAATCAAAAGAAGAAATTCAAGATGAATACACCTGAACAAAAGCAAATTGCCATGAAGAAGCAATGTGCCAAGGTGGGCTCATCTCAGGGCAGTCTCTGCTCCACCTCTCCTATATCTAATCCCATGCATCTGTTCATTCATTTGGCCCCCCTCCTTACTATGATATGGCTCCTTTAGGTTGCTTGGCAACCATTATAATGCTCCTGCACATGCGTGCTGGATAATAAATCCTATCTTGCTTTATTTTTCTCCTTTTTTAAAACAAGGAATTACAGAACAAAATATTTTCCCCTTTTCTAATGAACAAAAACATCTGTGGGAATTTCAAAAGCACATAAAATGCCTGCAAGCATGCAGATAAGTAATTAAAATTCTTGACAAAGTGTAACTGATCACTGCCTAATGTGTTATTATTTGCAATGGTCTCCTCTTTCAAATATGTGTACATTAATGTACATATGTCCATATTTGCATGGAACTATAAAGAGAAAAGGAGAGAAAGGGAAGAAAGTGACAGCTGTGATGTCCCAGACAAAGAAAATGAAGAAATTCCTGGAAATAATTTGTTTTAAATTTTTTTAAACAGTGGATGCAGTACTTAGAAAGCAGGACCTGGACTAAATCCGTCTACTTTTTTCTATAAGAAATCAGACAAAGCTTATGGCCTTCTCCTTCCCCTCCTTGGCAAATCTGAGTGTCCTGCTGCTTTCATTTGTTTTTGATCTGCCTCATTAAAAGACTATTGATGGCTTTAACCATTGTCCCTGCTTAGGTGCTGATTTACAAGCACTAATATCTGACTGTGAGAGATTCATTGGAGTGCAGGCAGTTTACGATTATCCTGAGGTCCCTGACCACACATGTAGGGGTTTGGGTAGGGGTCATGCACTTCTGTGAAAAACCCCAAAGCAGGCTTAAACCTGGGAACGTTTTAATAGGATTGAATCTGTAATAGGATTTGGCAGCTTGGCTGGAACTAGATGGTGTGGTTTATTTGGGATATATATACATGTGTGTGTGTGTATATATATATATATATATATATATGCATACATATATATGTCATTATCTTGGAACAAAAGGTAATATTTTATGTTGAAGTCCATATGTTGCTGCTGTGGTTTAAAGGAGTCTTTAAGGAAAAAATGCTGTATAATATAGGATATTAAAAGAAAAAAATGTTGGAACTTGAAATGTTATTTCTATTATATAGTAAATTGGAAGGCAAAACATAAAAGATGGAAACAGAATAAAATTTCTGTTGTGAATGGCTTTATATTTTTAGCTTAAAATACTTTAAGAAGCCTGAAAGGCACGGCAGTGGAGGGCTATTTATGAAAGAGGGTTTTCTCCCGGGCAGGCAAAGCTTGGCATCACAGCCCACTGAATAGCACAGTGTCCTAAAGCCAGGGTCTCCTTTAGTCAAACAAGGGCACACGCTGAGTGACAGCAGCAGTGTGATGCATTGCAGTTTGAATAATATGAGAAACATGAATAAAATCCAGAGTACCAATACCACTCGTGTTAATACCCCAAATGGAATTCTATCAATGCTTTATTTCCCATTTGAAATCTGGTACATGGGACAGTGAGCTTTCCCAACAGTATTTTCTATGTCAGCTCACTTTGCTCTACTGTCTAAATGCAAGAACAGTAGCAGTGAAATTACTTAACTTCTTGTACTTCAGTCATTTGAACATTATAAGGAGACTTCCATATAAGGATGCTTTCATTAATTTTGGTGGGCCAGAAATGGAAAGTCAAGATATATGGCACTGGCCTAGAGGGTCACACAAGTGCCCTTTTACAGGACCTATCCTGTAAATCTCAAAGCACAAAAGAAGTTACAGTGACTGTAAGACCTCATAAAAAGGTAATGGGAAAATAAATTACACATTTTGTTTTGGGTGACTTTTAAAGTCCAGTTGTACCACAACTTTTAGAAAATCTGAACTAAAAAACCAGCATGTATTTATAACTTCAAAGAAATTCACTTTCACACCCAAATATGTAACACAGCCAAGTTATTCCACTCTATTATTTGCTGTCATTCTGTTCTAGAAAGTTGCACATTTTGTAAGTAGAATGATGGAGATGAAAAGAACACATTATCTCAAACAGTATTATTTCATAGACTCATTTCTTTGTTTTTATTTTCAAAGATTAGTTTTCAAAATCTTTTTCCATAGTGTTGTTTTATCAATGACTTTTTAGCTCAAAGAATTGGGGGATTTTAATTATTATTATTATGCCTTTGTAAATATATAATACATCCTTCTTATAATTCGACTTCTGTATATATGAGAAGCATATGCATTGATCGTAGTTTTGGCCATTTTGACATTGTGTAGGAAGTAGTAATTTACTCAACCTTTACTTTCATGAATAAAACTACTCAGGGTGATGACTTCAGATTCTAGTAGCATGGACATTATAAGGACCACAGGACTAATGATGGGAAGCTTCCCAGAAAAATGCCTTGACCACTAGTCAGAGGCAGAGTGATCTTAGCACCCCCTGAGGACAAAACCGCAGGAGAGCTGACAACCACCATAAACATTCTAAATGCACATCAACTGAAGCTTCAAAAGCTCCATTACTAACACTCTCCAAAGGAATTTCTCAAATGTAGGCACAGTAGAGTTGTCATAAAGACCCAATTATTGTTAATATCAAATTATAGTAATATTTCTCATTTTTTACATTCTAAAAAAAATACCTTTAGTTAATCCATACTCTAGAATTTTTTTCTATCAGTCCAAATCACACTTAAATACTACTCAAACAATTTCTTGTTACATTCATATAATGTGTGCTAAAAGAATAATTCTGATGTTCTATTCCGCAACTAGAGAACATAAGGTGATGTGATATAAAGCAGTTTAGACCAGTTACAATAACATCTAAGCATTTTGCTGGAGTTCAACTCAGAAATCATTTAAAACTTCTAAATAAGAAAATATTCAAGATATGAATTACAAAAGCTATGAGTCTTGTTCTTTGAATCTAACATATTAATGGGTTATTTCTTTAACACTAGAAAAACTTTGAAAATTAATTCAGGAATGCATAACCTAACCCTTTTTAAATCATTTGCTAAATGTTTTTATACATAAAGACAAAATATTCATTTAACTGAAGTGCTTAATTCTGAGTATCAGAGTACCAATTAAAATTAAAAAACTAGAATTTTTCAGAAGTTTTTCTAATTTTAAAGATACATCTGATTTAGCATATATATATAATATACATATATATATAGAAAGAGAAAGATAAGGAAAGAAAAGATTTAATTTTTTCAGTTCTAACATTTAAAAAGCTAAAATTACAACCTTGATGATAATCATTTTAATTGTAAAGCTTCACAGGAGTAAACTAAATATCCAGGAAGCAACCTAGTTTTCTGTGTTTCTTTACAATATTATCTTATGAGAGTTAGCTAACATGTCAATCACTGCTATAGAGAAAAGATGGCAATTTTTATCTGATCAGATTTTTTTTTTCAAAGAAGTAAGCCAAACACATGTATTTGGGATGGCGTTTTGTGTTTTTGTTTTGTTTTTGTAAAGATAAATCATTACATTTTACTTTATAATTTTTAAATGCAAAGTGAACCCAGAACTTTGATCAGAATTACTGCTGTTTATGTTTAATTATACAGCTCATGACTCCATGTAACAAATGTAAAAATTCATCAGCATGAACGGAAACTGTTTATGTCTACCGTGAGTGCTATGTCTGTTCTGATACTAGTAATAAGTGACTCTTGGCAAAAATAGAGGTTAGAACTATAAAATGAATGTGGTTCCAAGGTGTTGTAATACCAAATCTATGTGTGCAGGCTCTGCTCACAAAAAAATACATATACATAATTCAAAAGAAAATTTTTGCCTAAAAGTTTATTTTATTTAAAACAACCATTCTTTGGCTACCTGTGCCTTGAGTAATATAATTCCTATATTACAAATCTAGAGCATTTAGTATGCTTATGGGAATTTTGAGTTTTTCAGAGAGTGAAAGCATACATAGAATCTCACATACTTTTTTGACTACAGAGTTCTTCTTCTAAAGAACAAGGTTTAGCAAGAACTACTCTTTCTGATCCAAGAGAATGGTGATCAGACTTTGCCGACTGGAACTGTAATGTATCCTTCTCGTGCCTGGGTCTCTGCAAGCACTGCTCACTCTGTGCTGCAGGGCTGTGTCAGGGGCTCCTTAGCCAAGATTGGAAAGGAAGAATGGCTCAATGCCCAGAAAAGCATAAGCAGGTGAAAAACTAGAAATTAAAGTCTCTCCACTATCTTCCAAGTTCACATCTCTTTGTCCTTACTTCCAGTATTGTTTAGACACAACAAGCAAGCTCTAATGCAAGTAAACTAGCTTACTAGTTCCCTTATCTCCTGGACTAACAAGCATTTAAAGAATCCTTGAAAAAATGTTCAACATCGTTGGCCATTCCAGAAATGCAAATTGAAACAACACTGAGATTCTATTCTTACCTCAGAAATCTTGATTATCATCAAGAAATCAAATAGTAACAAAGGCTGGTGAGGCTGCAGGGAAAAAGAAACACTTTTACACTATTAGTGGGAATGCAAACTAGTAAAAAACCACAATGAAAATCAGTATAGAGATTCCTTGAAAAACAACTAGAAATTCCATTTGATCCAGCTATTCCCCTTCTGTGTATCTTCCCCCAAAAGTTAAAGACATCATATTACAGTGAAACATGCACACTTATGTCTATAGCTACACAGTTCATAATAGTTGAATGCTAGAAGCAGCCTGTATGTCCATCAATAGATGGCTGTATAAAGAAAATGTGGTATTTATACATAACGGACTAGTACTATGTTATAAAAAAGATAAACTGGAGTCATATGTAGGAGAATGGGTGCACCTTGATGACATAATCTTAAATGAAATACATCAGACACAAAATCTTAAACGTCACTTAATTTCTCTTATATGAGAAACCTAAATAATAAATAAAGACCAAATAAAAGATAAATAATAAAAAATGGGGAGATACATTTTTCTTGCATGGGAGAGGGGTCAGGAGATGGAGGAAGGGAAAGGAAAAGAAATGAAAAGGAATTGAAATGTATTGTGTATGCTATCAACTCCACAGGAAGAATGCAAACATCATGCACAGAAAACATGTACTAAATAAAAATACATATGGAGAAAATATTAATAAACTATAAATACATGTAATATGTGAACGACTCTCTAACAGAAAGACTACAAACATTTTGCTGAGTAACTCCATCCAAAAAAAGCACACATAGTACACATCCTAAAATTCCATTTAGAGAAGTTCACAAACAGGTAAGACATTTGTTTCATACTGAAAAGTAGAATAGTTGTTGCCTGGGTTGGGGGCATGAGAAGATTTTGTGGGGTGATGGCAATGTGATCTATTTTATTTGGGGAGTGGCATTACACGAATGTATGCATAACTGAAACTCTTTGAATTACGTATTTCCTAAGACTTAGGCATTTCTTCAACATGCTTCAACTTTATGAAACCAAACTTACGAGAAAAACAATCAACTTCTTGCACAAAAATAATACTTGAAGAGCTGGGGATGATGGGAACAAATCATATCATATGTAGATTCCACCATTATGCAGAAAGTTCAGCAGGGGCAGGTAAAGATCATGGGAAAGAACTGTTCTATCTATAGCTTTTATCAAAATGAGTACATGCTTTAGACAAAAGCTAGGTTATAGCAACAGTGGCCATTTTGAAAGACTTCCAGTGTTCTGAACACCTTGGACCCTGTACTTACTATTCCATTTAATCCTCACAAAAATAATCTTGTGAGACAGAATGCCCATTTATGGATGAGGAGGCTGAGACTCAGAGAAGATCATAGAGGTTACCAATCTAGTAAGTAATGCAATCAGCATTTGACACAAATGTTTCTGACTCCAAAGTACATAAAATTTCCTATTCTACCGTACATCCCAGGTCAGTACTATAATACTTGTCTCAGCTAAGGTATAGCAAAACTAGGAAGCAATTAAAGTCTTATGATAGTCCAGTCTATCTCAAATTAAACAGGAAAAATCCTCTGGAATAGATTGACTTAGTGTATGCAGTAGTTTGATTTGATTAATAAAATTAAAGCAAGTTTAGAGCAGTTTTCATTGTAAATCAGTTGTTTATCAGAGAGAAAAAAGAGATGGAGAAATATGAAATGCTGAAAAACTGAAAAAAATAATTAATGCATATCTATTTGCAAATTAAAGTGCAGTTTCTAAATTATTATTGCTACTCGGAAAATGACATAAAGTAAAATCTATAGCATTACTGCAATATGGTAACCCCTTACTAGGGCCAGCCTGACCTTAAAGAGCAAAGCACTAAAAATTTCTTACTTCTGTGCATGGGCAACTTTGCATGAACTATTATCAATAGCCCATGTCCTTTTGCACTGTGCAGTGGCCTGAAATACTCACTAGCACCTTATTCAGTGACCAGCACGAATCTAGGGAATGATTATCCAACATTGTTACAGAGTACATTATGGATGAGCCCCACGCCATCAATCAGATAGCTCCATAGCTCCATAGACTCTCATGGTCATCACTCAAGAGGGAAATGATTTCTCCAGAAAGCATACTCCAGTAGGTTTTGCTTCTAATATTCATTAGCCAAGTATAGAACAGATAACTGGCACCAAAAGAGGGTGAAATGGGCATTTTGTGCCCTCTGAAATAATTTTGGTATGTTTGCAGTAGAGCAGGATTCTTGCAAAGGAAAATTTGATTTTATGTTGAATATTTGGATGTGTGCTTCTGCTTACATTCTCAAAGAAATTCTCCTTGATAGTAATGAGATAAATTTAATTTCTATATATGATTTATTTTCAAGAGTTGTTGCTATATGTCTTTATGCATATGCCAGATGAATAAAGATTGTTAAAATGCTTGAGTTCCAAGTGAGTAGTTGAATGAAAAAGTGCCTCTAGACACAAAAAAACCATTTGAACCTCTTTACACAGGCCAAGACGGCTGCAAGATGACATTCTGAGATTTCATTAGGTCGACATCAAGTCTCACTTATTTATGCAGTGGGTAGGAGACCCCAGAACCCAGGGAAGTGGTCTCAGTTTCCTTGGAACATCTCCAAACTGACAGAATCCAGTTCAAATTCACTAGGATTAGTTCACATCTAAAGCCTGCTGCTGGACTCTTTCTTCCCACTGTTACCTGGACAACTCTACCACGTTCACTTATATCCTTGTCCTTAAGGTACCATCTCCTCTACAGCACAGTATTTTAATAAAACACCAAGATACCTGTTCCTATCCCCTGTCATTTCAGTTTCCACCACATGAACTGGCCCCAGGAATTTTCACCAGCCTGTTGGCTGAGGTTGAGGTCTGGCGATTATAGCAGGCATGTGGATTCCTTAAGAACCAATGCAGTCATGTGACATATAAGTTGTTTACTTTCCAAATTACAGTTGCTGTGGCCTGGGAGAAAACTTGTCAAGCCTGCAGGGTGCAGTGAGACAATAGAGGTCTGCTCTGATACTGTAATGGCTGCCTTTGTATTGTGCTAATTGCTTGGCCCCAGTGCTGATTTGGCTCAGCAGTCAGAAGAGGGGCCTTGCTTTGCTCCCTCTAGTCCGTGTCATCTTAGATAAACCTCCAGGATTGCTTTTTCTTAAAATGAGGTCCTCAGAATGAAATAATCCACATAGGCACTTTAATATATGAAGCATGTTAATATAGAGTAAAAATAATTACAGGCCCTTTAAAAGATCACTACTTGCCTGTAATGAAATAGTTATTCAAGTGGCAAAATAAAACAAAATAGCTCAGCTTCATATACAAGATTTTTACTCATTCTTAACATTTAGGACTTTAGTTCAAAATAAATTAATTGGACTGGAAGTGTTGCTCCATTTTAGTGTCCATTTAGCAGGCAGGAAACTGTAGGTTTGATCTCCATCACCATTCTAAAAATTAAAATTGCAAACTAATTCATTAACAACTTACATAAACACTGTATACGTCTTCAGTACTATGGAGAGTATCTTCTTCCCTTTCTCTTAACCAAGGTCAAGTTCATATGTCCAGTACCAGTATAACCAAAATTATAGCCAAATTTTATTTCCAACAGCCACAATGAAAAGTCAACCTCATACTTCCTTGTGTTCACATATAGTAAATAGAGAAGTCTGACAAGTGTCAGGGCTTGACCTAGATAATGGGCCTCCATCCAATAAACCGTGTTCAATGATTTCTCCAGCGAAGTGGCCAGGATCTCACCAGACACTATAAGCTCTTCCTTACGACACTATAGGGACAGCTCTGACTTCTTCATTAATATCACAAGTTTAGCAGCAGTGATTCAGTTCCCTATAAAAAGACACTCCATGGACAAGGATTATTTACAGAGAAAGGAGAAGATTTAGACATGGGATTGTGAAAAAGTCTGGAAACTTATCAGAGTGAAATACATTACCTTCCCCAGGAAATCAGGGAAACACAGGATGGGGCAACCTTTCAGTTTTCTAGACAACATTCTCATTTAGAGACTGAATTAACTGTGAATACAAAAGGGCTATATGGACTTACACGAACATGTAGAAAGTTCTCTGAAATACCTAAAAACACTGCCAAGCACAATTCAAAACTTTTGAGTTTACAGTATGTGTCTTTCCACTCATTTTACAAGGAGCCCAGAAACAATAACAGCAGATACGGTAACTTACCCTACTACCTATCAAATATGAACTAGTTGCTTGTCTAGTGAAGTTATTTCAGCAGAAGACATGGAGAGTACCATTATTTATTTTTTTAATACACAAAAGAAACATGCATACTTCCTAGATTGCACATCAGAAGATCATTATATAACATTCATATCATGCTGTCATTATTTTTCTATTGCTGAATTAGTTTTCTATAGCTGTAAAACAAGTGACCATGAATTTAGGTATTATGAAAGCATCTATTTATCTACTGACTGTTCTTTATGCTTTAATCTGGGCATGCTGTGCCTAAGATCTAGAGTTTACAAAGGCCCAAATCAAGGTGTTAGCCATTCTCTTCTGGAGTTTAAACCCCACCCAATCCCAGTTGAAGGGATTGTGTCAGAATTCCATTCTTTGTGGTTTTAAGACCTACACCCCTGTTTCCTAAGCCTCATGTGTTTGGAGGTGGGGCCTGGTTAGGGCAGATCATTGTGTAAGTAACCTGGAAGGATGAATAATTCTTAGCTGTGGTTTCCCCCCATCGCCTCTCTGCTTCCTGGTGACCATAAGGTGAAAAGTTTTTCTTTGCCATGCTGTTCTATTATGCCATTTCTTACTTTGAGAATTACCAAATTTAGACTGACTCTCATGAAACTATAAACCAAAATAAACCTCTCCCCCTTTAAATTGTTGGTGTCAAGTATTTTATTCCAGTAATAGAAAGTGACTAGCACAAAAAAAATTAGTATTGAAGAAGTGAGATTGTTGCTATGACCTGACTATGTGACTCAGTTTTCAAAACTGGTTTATGACAAGAGTTTTGAAAAGTTTGTAGATGAAGGCTAGAGAAGCAAGAGCAGTGCTTGATGAGCAATGCTGCTTAAAACTCTGCAGAACAGAATGATGACAGGAGTGCAGACCTGACGATCACTTCCAGGAGAGGGCAATGTATGAAGCCGTGTTATTGAAACCAAAGGTGCTATGAAACTAGTGATATGGAGACTAAAGGATGTTGAAGATGTCAAGAATACGTAACAGTTGCTGAGGAAAGTCACAGGCAGCAACAGAGCCTGCTAAGCAGAGGCCAGCAACTCCACAAGGGCAAGGCTGCTCCAGCCTTTGGAGCTCTCTTATAACAGCCTGACCTGAACAGTTACAGGATTTACCATTTTCCCTCCTGGGTTTTGCTATTGCTTTGGTCCAATTTCTTTCTATCCCTCTACTCTTTCCTTCTGGGCTGTTTACTTTGTGCTCTTGTATGTTGGAAATACTTAACTTACTTTTTATTTTGTGCCAAGGTTTGCAGCCAAGAGTTTACCTGGGATCTCAGAGAAGACCTTGAACTTGGACTTTTTAACAATACTGGTACTATTAAGACTTTGAAAACTCTTAGAGATGGACTGGATGCATTTCATATAATAAGGTAGACATGAGCCTTTTGAAAGCCATGGGTGGAATGTTATAGTTTAGATCTAAAATGTCCCTCAAAAGTGACACTTTTCCATGTCATTTAAGCCTTTGAGTCAACCAATTTTGGATCAAAGCTCTGAAATGAACCAAAATAAACCTCAGTTCCTTTAATTTGTGAGTATTATTTGGTTCAGCAATGGAAAGTGACTAATGTGAGTGCTCCATCTTCAAAGCCAACAAGAATCTCCTCTGTATCAAATCTCTCTCACACTTTGAATCTCTCCCTCTCTCTCTTTATTCCTCTCTCTCTCTCTCTCTCTCTTTCTTTCTCTCTCTCTCTCTCTCCAGAAGAAGATTTGTCCCTTTTAGGAACTCACCTGATTAGGTCAGAACCACACAAGGTAATCTCCCTTAATTTACGGCAAGTAATTTGGGACATTAATCGCATCTTCAAAATTACCTAGTGGAATGTTTGATTGATTCACTTGAAAAGTGTGCATGTAGACCAGAGGGCAGGCAATCTGGGGATCATCGTAGAACTCTGCCTACCATAACTGTATGAAAGAATACTAAGCCTTGTGGTCAGCACAGTTCCAATTGTCTTCTATCATGTGATGATAAATGCCCCTTTGAAGAGACCAAGCATGTGACATAGAGGGCCTGCGTCTTTCCCAGAGGAGAAAAAAACCTTAAAAACCAAGACAGAAATGGGTTCTTTCAACTCCTTTATTTAATGCGGAGAGAGATCTAAACTCTCTGTAGGGGTAAACACAGCCTGTCTGATCTTTTTTGAAGGTTGCCCAAACCTGACAGGACATGAGACCTTGGATCCACATGGCTGCCATTGAGACAGACTGGCTGTTAAACCCCAGCAGGCATAGAAATCACTGGAGGTCACTTGGCCATCAACTCCATGAATAGCTCTTTAAAAACAGGACAGGGGTTTCTGAAGGTGTAGCCTAACAGGATGTTATTTAAAAAAAAAAAAATCATTTCAGGACCTGAATGTTTACAAGGGACAAAATGAAATCAGAACTTTTTATTATTGTTATTATGGTAGATTTGGGATTTTTTTTTTCCTATTTTGTTTTGAGAAAGAAAAAAAGAAAGAAAGAAGAAAGAAAGAAAGAAAGAAAGAAAGAAAGAGAAAAGAAGAGAAGAGAAAAGAAAAAAGAAAAGAAAAAGAAAAAGAAGAAGAAAAAGAGCAAAGAAAAGCAAAGAAGGAAAGAAAGAGCTAAGCGGGGCTTCTGCTGCTTGGAGTTTCTGCACTTCAAAGTCCTCATCACAGCTTTGGTCTGAGTTTCTTGAAACATTTCCTGGGACAGTCCATTTTTCTTCTTTAGGAATTTTATAATGAAAATTTTAGCAGGTTAGGACTTCTTCCCCATGCAGAAAGATTATTATGTAAAAACATAGGAAAAGGGTAACCTGGCCCTGCTCACCCGAACTTCCTGACTCATCTCCCAGCCCATGGCTGTGAGCTGTAGGGGCAGACCCAAGGCTTCCCTGGCTTGCAGAAAACTCAGTCTATGATTGCAAAACAAGAGAAGGGGCCCATAAAGGCAGAAGTCAACGTGGGGATAACAAGAAAGACAGAAGAAATAATGCACAATAGGAGACCAGATAGGGGCCCAAATTGAATCATAGCCTTTACAAAAACTGTACTTCCACCCAGCGCGGACTAAAGCAATCACACAACATTTAAGAGGGTTCCACTGATACATGTGTCTGTAGTCAGATGAATGAATTAACACCAAAAAATGTGCTACTTCTGCTCTGCTATCACCTTAGTCAAAACAAAAAGTTGTTCCTTCTTACTTTCTCCTGAACTTTTAAATGATAGCAATAATCAAAATAATAATAGTAGCATGTTGACTAATTTCATGTTAACTTGACAAGATGCCCAAAGAGCAAGTAAAACATTATTGCTGAATATGCCTGTGAGAGTATTCCAGGGGAGGTTAGCACTGGAATCAGGAGACTGAGTAAAGCTCATCTTCACCAGTGTGGGTGGGCCTCACGTAACCAATCTGCTAGAGCCCAAATAGAGCAAAAAGGAGGAACAGGGATCAATCTGTGCTCTGCTTGAGCTGGAGAATTTTCCTCTTTACCGCTAGAAATACCACTCCTGGCTCTTGGACCTTCAGGCTTGGAATAGCGCTTATCCCAGGATCCTCTCTTGTTCTCAGGCTTTTGGGCATGGTCGAATTGGACCACTGGCTGTCCTGGCACTCCAGCTCTCCACATGGCAGACCGTGGGATTTCTAGGCCTCCACAAATCATACAAATTAATCCCTTATGACAAACCTCTTTATGCACATGTAGGTTTTTTTCTCTAGAAGACGGTACTAACACAAACCAAAAACTCGTAACACTCATATATAACCAACAGTACCTTGACCTGTTTTATATTAACATATTTAATCTGCATAACAGCTGCACAATGCAAGTGATATGATTATCCTCATTTTACAGAGGAGGAAACCGAGTCTAAGGTAATTTGAACAAAGATATACAGGCAGCAAGTGGTACAACCACCAATCTATGCAAATTAAAGTTGGTTGTGTCTGATAGAGAGCACGTTAAGGAAATGTACTGCTGTGTTTCAATAGTCTTTACAGCTTAGGGTCATACTCTGCGAGCTCCCACTACTCCATGAAACAATGTAAGTTGGAGGAAAATAGAAAAAATTAAAACATCTCCTCTGACCAATAAACAACACATACAGATATTAAACTTAATATCTTCCACTACAGCATGGTAGGATTTTTTGTTTCACCACTGAATTAAATTTGGTAACTAGAGTTACGTCTCTGCAGCAATAAAATGGAGTTCCACACCCAGAATAAACACTGCTAGTTGCCATAAAATCTGAATCCTAGTTCTACCATTCAGCCATGACAATGCTAGTAAATTACTTATTGTCTTGACCACATTCCACTTTTATATAATGTGTCTTAATCACTTTCCTCATTGCTGGAACAAAATACCTGACACTCACTGCTTAAAGAAGGATAGGTTTTTTTCTTAGCTTACAGTTTATAGAGGTTTTAATGCATATTCAGCTGGCTCCATGGAGGATAGCATGGCAGAAGGGCATGGAACAGGGAAAACTGCTTATGCCATGGTGGTGCCTACACACAGAGAGAAGGCTAGAGCTAGGGTGGGAGAGGGGATGGGAAGATAAACTCTTCCAGGCCACACCTGTAGTACCTCACCTCTTCCTGTCAGACCCCACCCAAACCAAGTTAGCTATCCCATCCCCAAAATCTAATCACCTTTCAAATGCATGAGGCTTCAAGGGCTATTTTTAATGTAAGCATAATATAGTAGATATAAGTGCCTCCTTTATATCTATGGAGTCTTACAAAGGTGACATAATAAATAGATGCATGTGTGTTTGGAGAGGAATAAAATTCTCTGGAAGAACCGTCTAGGAAAAGAAGTTTCAAGGATCCATAGGAGATAAGAAAGTTGCTTGCAGCCTTGCAAAATGGCAGTACTATAGCCAATGAGGTTTATCTGAGATGCAACTACTGCCAATAGAAAGTCATTTGTGTTTGTATATTGTGGAAATGGCTCAGGACTCCAAGTTCCTCCATGTTCCTGCCTAGTCATGGAGACCTAACTGGTCTATACTAGTGATATCCATTTCCAGATGAACTGTCACAGATAGAGACCGTACTACCGAGAGCAGGGAGAATCATTAGGTTTTGAACAAAATGAAATCCCAGACAGGCTTCATCAAGAAATTGAAAGGAAAATATCCAAGTACTGGCTTTTGAAGCTATTTATCAGCCATGGGTGGGCAAAGATATTGGACAGGAAAGAAAAAAACTGTAGTATATTCTGAGTTGCTCCATCTTTGTAGAGTCAGCATCAGAGGAGAGTTGTATTTAAATTAATCATGTTTATAAGACAAAAACTTTCCATCAACTTATTATCTTTCACATGTGTAGACAACACTTCTTTTTGATAAGAGTCAAAGTTATCCATGAACTACAAATCTTATTTTCTGATTTTCTTGTGTTGCTAGTCTATCAAATGTACCAAGGGATACAAAAACCCCAGCAATACCAATGTTCTTATCCAGATAGTAAAAAATTAGAAAGTATGTTCAGTGCAATTTTTTTTTAGTTAAGTTAGTATGACTACTGCTGGATAATGTAGTAATTTTTTAAAAAAAATCTACAAAGACACAATCCAAATGGAATATCAAAATGACTACAAAAAATACAGTACAAAACAATTATTATGCTATGGGATTACCGTGTAAGAGAGTCTTGGGAATGAAGAAACATTTGAGTTGAGCTTTCAAGCAGAATTTTACCAGGTATAGTACATGGAACAGATATACAGGACAAGGCCACACTGTCCGTAATAGTATGAGAATGGTTAAGATAGAATTTTCAGAGGGAATAACAGAGAAAATGAAATGAATAGAGGCAGCAGAGGGAACATAAATGTAGAGTCACAGTTTTTAAAAGATGTTAAGAGCCAATTTACCAATTTTGAGAGACATTTTAGCCCACTGCTGGAAGGATTCTGAATATGGCTATAGTATAAATGGAGTTATGCTTTAGAAAGATTAAACTTGCATCACTGTGAATTCAGTTTGAACAGGGAGACAGGTGGTCTGGACGAGTTAGAGACTATAGGGTAATGCACATTAGGGCGAAGTTGGAGGAATGAAACCAAAGAAAGGCAGGGAAGTGCTACAAGAGAAAAACAGATGGAATTTTGCTCTTCAAGTGCATAGTATCTATAAAGTCGTAATAATGCACAAGCATAATGTAATTTACCAGTGAGCTGTTTTCATTTTGCAACTAACTGATAAATTATGGGAAAATAGCTGTTACAAAAGAAGGGAAAGTCAACATTATTGATTTGCACTGTGTCAAAATAGTAACTACCAGCAGAACTGAGAAGACAGAGGGAAATACTGGAAGGGAGAGCTGTGAGCACTAACGTCCCTGCCTCTCGGTACGAGGGAAATGCCTCCCTATCTGGTGACACAGAAAGCCAAGGCCTAAAGTGAGTGATCAAGGTTCTAGAGGCCAGAATGGAAGGAAATGAAATTAGTGTTGTCATAAGGTGGGGGAAGCATAGGAAGAGGAGATGGTGTAAGTGACATAAGCCACCTGTAGAGGGTAACAGACAACATCTCAAGTTGATAAATTAAGAAATAACAGCATGTGTTTTGGGGCCTGATGTCTAAAATCAGGTGACTAAAGGTATCTTTGGTTGTTTCTGCATCCTCTATTATATTCCACTGGTCCACCAGTCTGGTTTTTTGCCAGTACCATGCAATTATTATCACCATAACTTTATAACATAACTTGACAAAAGGACCAAAAGCATACACTGGAAGAAAGAGACCACCAGTAGTAAATGTGCTAGGAAAACTGGTTATCCACACTTAAAAAAATGAATCTAGAACCATACCTGTCACTACATAGTAACCTAAATTCAAAATGGCCCAAAGACCCAAATGTTAAAACAGAAACACTTAACCTGATGAAAGAAAATTTTAGGTAAAACTCTTTTTTTTTATTTTAAAAAGAATTTTAAAAAAACCAAAACAGGATAAACCAAATCAGAACAGAACCATGCAAGTGACACAGGACTTCAGAACAAGACAACAGGAAATTAACAATGGCTGTCATAATGTCTCTCATTTTCTTCAAAATAGCTGTCCATACCATAACACACTATAAAATCAAGCAAACCAAAACAGAACAAAACCAATCAAAACAAAAGAATGAAAGCATTACAGGACTTAAAAACAAAATAACAGGAAATCAACAATGGTTACCATAATGTTTTCTTCAAAATAGCTGTCCATATCTTCACACGTCATACAATCAAACAAAACAATTCTTTTGTCTTGATTGATAAAACCCTTGAAATCATAGGTGTAGGCAAGGACTTTCTAAACAAGATCCTAATTGTACAAGAAATAACACAATCAACAAACTGGATCATATTAAATTTTAAAAAAATTCTGCACAGAAAAGGAAACAATCAATAGAGTGAAGATATAACCAACAGAAAGAAAAAAATTTACCAGTTAAAGAGTAAACAGATATTTTAGCCCACTGATGGAAGTATTAATATTCAGAATATACAAAGAACTCAAGAAAATTAGACACCACTAAATAAGAGACCTAATTTTAAAAATGAGCAACTGACTAAAATTAATAGATAATTCTTAGAACAAGAAAACTATGGCCTATACATACGTGAAAAATATTCAACATCACTGGCCAAGAGAAAAATGAAAATTAAAACAACATTGAGATTCTATTTTACTAAAGAAAGAATGGCAATCATCAAATCAAATAATGACAAATACTGGTAAGTTTGTGGGGGAAAAGAAACCATTCTACACTGCTGATTGGAATGTAAACTAATACCTCATGATATAAATCAGTATGGAGATTCCTTTAAAAGTTTAAAATAGAAATTCCACTCAATGCAACTATTGGCTTTCTAGGCATCTTCCCAAAAAGATGAAGACATTATATTGCAGTGTTACAAGTGTTTCTGTGTTTATAACAGCATAATTCATGATAGCTAAATCATGAAAGCAATCTGAGTCTATCAATAGATAGACAGATAAAGAAAATGTGGAATTTATGCACAATGAAGAACCACCCTGCCATAAAAGGAATAAATTGGAGTAATTTGTAAGAAAGTAGATGTATGTTGAATCCATAACTATAAGTGAAATAAAAGAAACACTCATATGGCTTCTCTTATGTGAGAAATCCAAATTAAAGAACAAAATAAAAGATTATATTAAATGGCGAGACAGATCTTTGGCAAGTGGAATGGGGACAATGAGAGAGAGAGAGAGCGGTCAGTGAAGGGGGCATAAAAAGAAACATGATGTTTGTGTACATGTACTAACTCCCCACAATGAATATATTCACAATGCACTACACACATGCTCTAATAAAATAAATAGAAAAGGAATAGTAGCATAAACATATTGTTTAGGGCTGCGAATGTTGTCGTTGAAAGGAGAGGTTAGTGAGCAAACTTGGGATTGGAGCCAGGTCCTCCTATATTTTGTCACAGATTCTCCAATAACCATTTGATTTTTAAACACGCACATGCATTACTTCAATTAGAAAAGTAAAATAAAAATAAAATGGTAATTGGCATGATCCAGAAGCAGTATCAACCAAAAGGGCTTAGTGAGAGGTTGATGTTCTCTGTAACCAATGTACTGAGAGTTTCATGAATGAAACATTAACATTTGCTGAGGAAATCAGCACAGGAAAGATTTAGAGCAAGGTAAGACATGGAGTTTCTTTCCACACATAAATACAAAAGTTAAAGCCGGTCTCAATGCAGCCATGACAGATGCTACACAGCACTGTAGTCAAACGTAGAGTTGGGCCAGGAAATTGTCTGAGAATATGAAATGATTAAGTGAAAGTACAGTAGAGAAGACAGCAGCTTTTTTAGAGTTTCAGACCAGTATAACCCATCTTCACCTCAGAAAAACAAGACATTGAATGATCTCATAATAGCTGAACTAAAGAGAAATCTGAACTATCCATCTTGTGCATTTGCCTGTGCTGCCTTGAATAAGTTTAGCCTAATTTAAACTAATAGAAAATAAAAATGCAGAAAAAGAAAAGACAAAAGAAGCATTGTACACTTTAACTAAATGTGTAAATATTATAGCATTGCCTGTTAAAGAGCACCTATTATCTGAGGCATTTTCAAATAACATCAAATACAAACCTAAAAGTCATCAACTGATTAAAAAAATCAAAAAGTAGCCTCAGTCAATATTATAGATATCATAAACATTTATTTGACAGTTATCCTTAATAGAATGCTGTTTACCTAACTTTCAGCTATCAATCGAAATGGCCCAAAAGTAAATTTTTCTATGTAGGCACAATTCAGCTGATGAAATGTTTTGACAAATCAATTGAACCCCTTTGTGTCCTGGAAATTAAAAAGTCCTTTATTTTCTGAAGGAAATATGAGAGATAAGGAACGATATTCACAGTAAATAAATACTTGTTACCAGATTGATTGCTATGACAAAGTCCACTAAAGCCTGAGCACTCCTTCACCTGGTGCTGGCAAAATTCAAAACACGCAGTCTGGCCATGGCTGAAGTTCCTTCCCCTGACTTGGCTCACTTAGCCAGGATTAAAACCAAAGTCATTCACCTCTCCCTTTACTGAAGCCACTTTGGGGTACATTAGGTGCCTCCCCTGATCTCTCCAGAAGGCCTCGCTGTGTATGTGATAATCTATCTCCTACCCTCTTTTTGGATGCTGTGGCATCAAGAGTCCCAACATCCAGATCCCTAAGGGCTGAGGTGTTGTTTCTATCTTCCACCAGCAGCCTTAAGTCTCATTTTCTTTAAGATAGAGATGAAGCAGGAATAAAGCTGGCACATAACTTAGGCTTGCTGAGGGTACAGCATTGTCCTAGGTCATTACCTTTACCAGTTTGTTTAACTTGCATGGAAGTTTCATGAAGTAGGTATGATGATGATGATGATGATGATGATAATGAAACCCAACATATAGCTGATAACACAAAGATTCAAAAGTTTGAGCAATGTAGCTAATGTCACCTAGTGGGGAAGAAGCAGACTAGGATTTGAAACCAGGCCCCTTGGCTTTAGAACCAATGCTGTCACCCATTTCTTCATCATGTTGCCCCTTTGACACACAGATGGCCCGTGAAGACCTGAAAGGTCTGGTTTCTCTCTCCTTCCAGCGGGGTAAGGGTGCTCTTACTGCTTCCCTGGCACTAGGCCTTATCTCTATCATTTCCTCCTCTATTTTGAAAAATGGCTGTAGTCACTCTTAACCTATCAATAAAAGATTGACTACCTGATCCCCATTTGTCCACTCAGGTAACTCAGATCTCCTAATTAGAAACTCTCTACTGTGCCATGTGCCTCTCATTTGTGCTCTTGCGGTATATAGGTTTGCCTTTATTTGTGTGAGTGTTTGGCAGTTTTTCTCTTTACCCAACCATAAACTCAGTGATAGAAGGAGCTGTGTTTCATTTTACCAGTTATTACACTTTGGTAATGATTGACACCAAAAACAGTGCTCTGTAAATATTATATTTCATAAATAAATAATACACAGATATTTCCATTTCAGATAGTCATGTAGATTGAACATAACTAGACTGACCTCTTTACTTTAACAGGCACTTAAAAGCAGCTGTTTTAGTGCTTTAATCCCATTTCTCCTGTCTAGAATTATAATCCTCATAGTCACTAGGGGTTTTCTAGAGGGATGGATGGCATGTATTTCTTCTCCCTGGGTACCTTTTAAGTCTTCCATGAAGTAATCAAACACTCTAGAAGTGCCTGATTTTGGAGTACTTGGGAACCCCCAACCAATACAGTAGGAGAGAAGCCAAGCCCACCACTCCTGAGTTTCCACAATACACTCGCCTTCTTCCTTCCTCCAGGCAAAGATAGACCCACTCTTGCGCATGAGTACGTACTTCCGATGTGCTAGGATCACTTCACTGTCACAGCAGACTGCATGGCTTTTAACATGTTTCCTTCCGTATTGACTGAGAAATCCAGAAACAGAGAAAGGTAAAGATAGGGAATAAATTCAACTGAGTGTTTGTAACATTTCAAGTGTTTTTCATAATCTTTATATTCAATACATACATCTCTTTAAAGTCCACTAATATTATCTTCCCTTTCTACCTGGGAAACTGAAGAACCTGAGTCAAGCTGCCTAGTTCACTGCAGTGAGTGCACCATACCATAGATCAGACCAGCAGCTTAGAATGATGACTGTCCTTTCTTCTAAATCCAAAGCGAAGAATCACATTGTATTGGAACATAAGGAATTAAATACTTAACATTATATAAGGACACTTTTTGGCTTCATTAACAAATTCACTT
Organism: Dolichotis patagonum; assembly: GCA_004027295.1. Taxonomy (NCBI): domain Eukaryota; kingdom Metazoa; phylum Chordata; class Mammalia; order Rodentia; family Caviidae; genus Dolichotis; species Dolichotis patagonum. The sequence continues at coordinate 38,589 of PVJX010002153.1, read as the reverse complement.
CAAGTGCATTCTAGAGTGCCTTAAAGATATATTTTTTACTACCAAAAGACAGATCTTTCATGTTGTCTTTTTTTTCACCTTGAAATGTTTTAAATTAATAATCGCTAAACAAGAGACAGATGGTCTAATTGTTGAAGGTCATTTTTGCAGAGAAAAAAATACTGTATATAAATGAGTAACTCTCTTAAAATAAAATAAATCCACATTTAACTCTGGTAATAGGAGGGAAGAAACAAATAAGGGGGAAATGAAAATAAAAGCTTATAATTGTTCAGCAACAGACAAGGGGACAACAACATGACACGTAGAATTCCAGATAATATTGGAAAGTAGTTGAAATCAGAGAAAGACAGACAGACAAACAGACAAAAAAGACAGACCGACAGAAATTATGAGAGCAATCTGTAAACTAAACCAAATGGAATAAGTGCAAATTAGCAAATGTATACTGTGAGGGGTGGGAGATGACCAGGTAGTCACAGAGATTCTCCACCAATTCTCAGATTGAGGCTATTTTAATGGACTAGTGAGAACAGGCTTTTGGGGAACTGGTGGTATGTACTAACATCATCAGGGAAGGCAAAAAAAAGCAAGAATTAGTATAATTTTCTGCACTCTTCCGCTGCTAAAAAAGTACGACATATGCTAAGAGTCACACGGTAGGTGCCTAAATAGCCCCGGAGTGGAGCTCATTCAGTGGCTTTGCCTTTTCGATAAGGGGAAATTGAAAGACAGAGAGAGAGACACTAAGGTCAGCACACCTGTCACTGAGGCCTTGGGATGGCAGATGAGTAGATATGTCCTGTTTGCTAAAGAACAGTAGCATGCAGTTCAGTCTGAGTGTAACTCAAGAGGAATCTGAGTCAATAATTAACCAGTTCTCGGCCATCCCATGCAAGGCTCAGGAGGCAAGTTTTTTGTTTCTCGTTTACTCATTTTTATATGTTTTCTTTCTCCTTTATTTATTTTTATATCTGTGCACCAAAAACAACTATTATATTCTTTGCATTTGAGAAAGTTCTGGCACATAAAGTTTTTCCATTTGTTCAACATAAGATAAATTACACACAAAAGTTTGTGTTCACATAATAAAATTCATGCAGAAATCATAAAAAATGAAAAGCAATCAAGATTTGATTAGAATAACTATTTGTCTCAATTGTGCTCTCTAACCACAATTGTGTAATATATGGAAAGTTTATAGTTATGTGTGTAACTAAAGAATCAAACTAAAAATCTACAAGGCAAAGACTTTCTTTTAAAAATAGCATTGTTTATAATTAAAATTGATACTGAAGTTCTGACAGGAATTTGCTTGCTTATTGGTTACGCACCTTGACAGTGGAGACACTTCTTTCTCCACAAAGCCTCTAACACATTTGAGTGAATGCAACATTCACACTCAGGTATTACAAGGAAATTCCGGCACTCGAGACTCATGTGAGAGTTCATGGGAAACATCATTACATCCAGTGCTGCGAGGAACAGGGACTTCTTAGAAAATATATCCATGTATTACTTATGTTCTGCTACAGAGAGCACTCTGCCTGTGGCCATGGACAAGCAGTCAGCTCAAGTGGCAAGCCTGCAGAGCCCAAACACCGTACCTAAATCAGGCTTCTAAAGATTAGTCAGTATCTGGGGAGGAATTCCCAGGTGGAATCAGCAGAGGGACCTATTGGTGTACCTTCAAACAGCTGACATTTTAACGAATGCCTACAAGGAAACAACCGGCGATAATGAAACCTCCTTGTCAGAAGCTCTTCAGCTGTCCTTCTCACCCTTGCCTGGCCTTGTCCATTCAGTGCAATTGTCTTTCCCAGTTCTCTGTACCCAGTTCTGTTATTTTGTTTTAATTGTTGTGGGTATTGAGTGGAGAAAGGATGTGGCAACAATAAAAACGGGAAGGAAGACACTAAGTGGAAAAATTACCTTTAAATTACCATAATATTAGATGATAAATGAGTTTATGTAAAAAGATGCCTACCCTCTAACTGTGACATTTTTACATCACACAGTTATTTTGTAGAATATGTACGTGTGGCCCTGAGAACCTCCAAAGTGCAAGGGTGGCACTTTCCTAAATGTCAGTTTTACTTCTCTCTCTCTCTTGTGGACTTGGCAAATTTTGTAGGAAAATAAACTGGACCTACACAGGTGAGCCCACTTAGTGCCTAGCAAATCTGCAGAACTAGTCCCTCAGCACTGGAAGATTTCGATTGTATGTGGATTTAGAGGATCCAAAGTTAGGCCCTAAAAGCTTCCCTTGGATGTGATGTAAGGGCACTGCCGCCACTCCTAATGTTTTATCAGCCTCTGCATGATTTTTATTTTCTCTATATCCATTCTCATGGTCATGCCTACACCGATCTACATATTTGAATTGGGAATACTTTTTTATATACTAAGAAGAAATATTCATGCCCCATCATCAAGATTTAAGCAAAAGTTTCTAAGACAGACAAGGTCCATAGAATATAAAAGACTACCTCAATAGCACTAGAAGAATGTGGTCTAGATCATTTGAAAATGTCTTTGGCTAGCAGCATAAAAGAAGTAGCCAATTTAAGCAGTATGTCAGGAAGGAAAAAGCAGAGACGTCCCTATTCACAAAAATCTTCCCACAATTAATACATCCTTCCTCACAGCCTTAAGAACAGGCTGCACATCAATGAGTCTTTCTCTCCTTCAGTGTCTGAGGTGAGCTTCAAAAGCACAGTGGTTGTAGTGCTCCCAGAAGGGCCTGCTGTACAGAAATGGTCCCTTCTATTCTCCTGGTTTTATCACAAAATATTGGGGATGGTCTTTGGTGCCAGCAACACCACCCCTTTCCTAGACATTCCCTCCATGTTAAACTCTTTTAACAGATTCTTTCAAAGTGTACATCTTTAGTTGCTATGAATTTGAAATTATTGGGTAGATCACAGATTTCCTTTTAGTGTATTATGGAAAGATTCATAAAGCAAACTACTATATTATAAATCTTTTTTTTCAAACAAAGTGTGTTCTTTTCTCTCAGGAATCTAATAATATGATAGGTGCAGCTTTAAGGACTAATTATACTAAACAGCAAGGCATAACTCAAAAGAGAGACTATGTCTATTATATAGAATTCCCTAAAGAAACATTAGAAATTTTACACACATTGATTGCCAGTTAGCATTAGAAAGACGTTTATGAGGTAACTCCACCAGAGCCGTGACTGTTTGCATTAGCAAGAAAGCAACATAAGCTAAGTGATAAGAATGCAGTGATATAATGCAATTAATACAGTTATATCTGTTAATTAATGTCTTCTAACGGTCAAAAGAAGATATCGTTCAGGGGCCAAAGTTATTTTACTGATTAAAAATTAGACTCCATCTTGTAAAACTGTGATGGACCTTCCTTTGATCTAATTAAATGGAGAGTTTGCTTACTCAAAACTTATGCTCCTCTGACATAAATTAACATATTCATAAATGAGATAGATGGCTATTTTGCAATTAACATGGGACAAGGAGAATAAAGTCTAATTAGTAAACATGCTCTCTTTATTAACTTGCAGGTCAAGTTCTGTTTTATTATAAACTAATAGTGATAGAACAGAGTAAATTTCTTCAAAGGAAAATTATTGGCTCTGAAATTATGTGGCACTCTATCACAGAAATGTGACTCGTTCCTTCATTTTCAGGCACCTGTGAGCTGAAAACCAGACATGTACAGAAACTGCTGTTTTATTATGCCCAACTGGAGAATTTCAGCCTGAAGCAGTTTTATGGGTTTCCTGAAAAAGCCTAAATTTGTACTTATAACCCTAAAGACATTTTTTTTACACTGTCTTTAAGATACCAAAGACTCTCTTGATCCTATGGTGATATGCTTTTTTCAGGGCTGTGTATACCAGATGCTCATTGGATTAACTTTTAGATCTGGCTTTTAGTCTCAGTTAGACCATGCACCCAGTATCAATGCCTACCTTACAAACTAGGTTCCTCATTAGCAGCATGTGGTTGCTTTAGTTAGCTAGTTGGTGTAAATAGATTTTAGCACATGATGCTGTCTCCTCCCTTGACCTGCTGGAATCACACTTCATTCTATCCTGTCTTTTAGGTTCCACATGAAGCCAAAGAGGCCCACAGAAATGCACAGAGAAGCATTTGGACAGAGAAGCCTTCCATCCCCAGAACTTGTGAGCTCCTACCTATAGGTCAGGCCAGGTCATCCAGGAGACGAGCATAGAGGAATTCCACCCTGAAGTAAATGTTCAAAGAACAATCTTTGATGGTCTCAGGGAAGACTGAAATGTAACAGTTCCAAAATCACCCAAGGCACACAATAGTCTCTTAAGATCAGAGACTGCTATGGGTCAGAATGTACCTGGCTCACATGGGTTATTATCCCGGCCACTGTTTAGCACTCTTTGTTTTTGCACGATTCGCTCTACAGACACTCTTTGACCCAGAAAGCGTCTACTCTTTGCCTGCTTTTACTAGAAACTACTCTTCTCAATGCTCTTCACAGACTAGTCCAAACTTATCATTTATTGTTACTGTGGCTTGCTTCTACATACATTTCTATTATACAACTTGTTTATCATTCTCGATTGATTGGTTCTTGCTAAAATTTTCTTCTCCCTTAGCATATAGAAGTAAGAAATTTTGACACCTCTTGTTTCAATCCTTACTGTGATCTTGGCATTGTCTGTCCTTCTGGGCTTTAGTTTCTTCCTCTGTGCAACAAGAATAATAATGGTACTGACTTAAACAAGATAATACTTTGGAGGAACGCAATGGACTGCCTGGTAGATATCAGATGCTTGCTGTTGATATTATTACTTGAAATGTTTAGGAGCCTAGTATAGCATTTGATACCTATTTATTTCTCAACAAATTATTTTTTACTTAATTTCTCATATGATAAAACCTAGGTATTTTGGAGTACAAAGGATTTGACATCCAATGACAGCTGACCACTGAGTATGTACTGATTAGTCAGTGATGAAATTTGGAGATGTGCCTCTTTTCAGTTTGTCTGTCTGGAGCCAAGGCAGAAGAGCAGCCTTAGGAATAGCTATGGCTCCATCCAGAAAGTAACTAACATATTACCAAACCTGGTGCAGCAATAAGTGAGTTAGCCTCACGTTTCCAGAACATAAGCACATAGTTTAGTTCATTTGAGTGAACAGTTTTAAAAAATACAGATATTTTATACCACAGTTTAATTTTCCTACATAAAAGAAAAGCTTTTCTTTGCTGAAGTTGTCTGCTGATGATCAGAATATTCTTTTGAAAGCGTTTTAGGACAGGGTCAGCGTAATGTCATACCAAGTTTCCAACTCTTCACAGACATGAAATATTCATAGATTCCTATTCAGATGTTCTGGTTCTATAGCCTCAACCCCACTTTACATTCCAATTCAACATGAACATTTATCTTGAGATAGCCAATCTTTTTTCAATGATAAAGGTCAATTATGACCTTGTGTTACTAACAGTTATCACCACTATCCAGAGTTTACTTACTATATCCAGTAATTCTGCACTGTGAATAAACATGACTGGAAACTTACACTAGTAAAACTTATATGCAAAATGAGAAAAAAACATCAACTTTTCCTCGTGTTAACCTTTATTTATTTGAACAAATGTTATGAGAAAAAGAGTCTTAGACTTAATCTCCTTCAATCAATATCAGCTACATTACAACTTAATGGGAGTTTATAATGCATAATATTATTTTCTTTGTATGAACAATTTTCTGACACCTTGCATTTAGTTAAATGATTTATCATGTGCATTTTATATGAAGGTAAGTATAAGAAATGGTTTCTGCTTTGTTCAGTGGGATAAGGAAACAACGCTAAAGTGTAAAGTCAATTGGCTCAGCCACTCAGGCTCCGATGTCGACACAAGTCCCATACATGTACAAAGAGACTATCTGAATGGCAACAGTGACATGAGTGCATATTTTATTGTGCCTGTTTTAACAGGAACTAAGAATGCCCTGTCTCCCATAATGTCTTCCTATTAGTAAGTCCTTGCTTCTGATGTCATGCATAGCATCGCTGAATATTGAAAGATGCTTTGTTTTTGCGTCTTTGCAGGTGATAAACTCCAGCTAAAGATTCCAGGGGTTCTGTAGAATTTACAGCAAGGGGTTGGGCTCAGTGGGTAAGTGGCAAAATAATGCTTTTATGCAAAAGCAATTCCATTGATTGTGTATAGTTTATATATTTTTAAAATGTGGAACAAACCTGTGCTGTAATTTTTGTTTTTAGGTTGTAAAGTTAAAACTGACCAAAGTTCAGTTTAAATTTTTAAAAATTTTGATTCCCCAGGGGGTAAAAATGCACAATTAGGAAATTCTAGATTCTTTTATCTGGTGTTCATTACATGTAAACTAAGACTGGAGAACATTCCATCTATTCTAATTTGCTGTTGTTTCTTTTAAAGTTATATTGTCTGTTTTCTTGATCTTTTTCATTATAATGAGATTGCATTTGTTTGGAGAAAATATAGCTGGTCATTGTGAATTAAGCTTCTGTGTACAGCAGAGTGAGAAGCACAGGATCCAACCATCGTTAAACAGATGTAAAGCTAAGGCCAGTCTCATTGACTCAGCCACATTTTATTGCTCATGATCCTTCATGACCAGTTCATTTTCTGTCTCTCCTGGCACACCATCAATTGGAATAAGTCGAGATGAAGTGAAGCCTAACATCAACATAATTTTGATAGAGCAAAAATACATCTGAAAAGGTATATATGTTTTTTTCACAACAATGACAACAAAATCTCTCTGCATTTACACATTTTACTTAAAGAATATGCTCTCAGTGTACCCCACAAAGCACAACATATATAAGAGCTCCACTATGAAGTATTTTGCTCTCCAGCCATGCAGAATTAATTGCTTCTACATCAGAATTCTCACAACAGGGTTATTGTACATCTTGTACTTGGAACTTTTTGTTCCTCCTTGATCTAAAATTGATGGCTCACATATCTGTCTCCTACTCTGCATCATAAGCTCTTAGGGCTACGTAGCAACCAGTGTTTGTACTCCAGTCTGCTCCAAGACTTGTGCTGTCCTCTTCTAAGGATTTCTCACAGGTATTCTGCTTTCTGTCTTTTTCTACTAGACTTTGTTCTTTGAAGGAAGTCAAAAAATTTATCTTACTCCTTCTTTAACGCCTTCTTTAATTCTTATCACTCAAAGGATAAAGCAAATGTTTGCTTAATAATTAATAAACAACTAAATAATTTCTACCAGCTGTTTGCCAAAGTTTAAGGAGATAGTAATGATGCAATTTCTCCTTAAGATGTCAATGAACAACTGAGCAGAAGGATGAAAGGTCAAAGGCCTTTTTGTTAGATCTAGTCTTTTGTTCTGTGAATTACCTACTACTATTAGTTATATAAACTTTCTAGTAACTGACGTGCTTTGAAGGAGTCCCCAGATCCTGAAAACTTACAAGAGGTTTCACCTGACCTCAAGTTCCCTAACACAAGTGCCACATAAAGAGAGTATCACATAATCTTATAAAACGCCTTCCCTGGGACAGCTCCCTCAGGCCAGTCTGTGCTTCTAACTTTCTGCCTCTGAGATTCCACGGTCAGGGACCCTTAACACAACTGAAATCCCTTCACTGTAGAAGGCTCAGGATAGAGCATCCGCTTCTGCAGCATGGCCTCAGCCTTTTCCCTGGAACCCTGCCTCCTACAGTGAGCTCTGACCCTCAGGAGCCCCTTCAGGTTGGTCAAGTGCATGTGTAACGCTGAGCCTCTCCCCTTCTCTGCAGGGGAGAGTCTCTCCCGCTTTGCTTTCCACATTACTCTGTTCAGCAGCAGTAGCACATGCTTAGGAATGAAATTATCTGCCTTGTTTTGCTGTAGGAAATTCAAGAACCATATTTTAAAGGATGCAAAAGAGGCAGTGGGGTGAGGAACAGGCTTTATGTAACTGTGAGTCTGCAAAGCTGTGCTCATTTCTTAGGGCAGCAGCATTTCAGAGCAAGCTGAGCTGGCTCTATAACCCCCATGCTGAAGCAGCCAGGTAGCAGAGAGTTAAAACACTTGCTCATTGGTTTTTCCAGATCCTATTTTAATTTGCTCTCTCTTTTTGGACAGCTCTGTGAAGGCAGTCTGGTTCGCTGCCTCGCCATACTAATGAGACTCATCCATCTGCCTCTGTCATTGCCAGCCTCTCCTTTCTGCTGGAAGTCAGAGATGAACGCTCAGGACAGGTCCTTTCTAGGCTACAGTACTTAATCATTTCTAAACACGCTAGATGGCCTCAGGCAGTGAAGGCAACAAGCATTTAACCCAGGCTTGGCGGCTCTGGCTTCCCCACACTCTGCCTGGGAGCTCTGATAATGAAAAGTTGCTGTGCTTTTACTCTCCACTTAACCAGATGCTCTTTGCTTCTTGGGGAGAAAGGTTAAATAGATATAAGAACCCACGGTAGTTTTGAAGGCTTTTATTAGCTGTCCTTACAGCACAGAGAAAAGAGGATGCTGTTGCTCCTGATCCATTTGTCCCTTGGGATTCATATTTAGGCTTGTGTCCTTGCCTTTTACCGAAGGAATGCTGCCTTTAGCCACGATGCTTCTGCTGTTTTTTGCAGTGCAGGAGTTAACCCAGGCAGGTTGGATCTCTGCCACTTAATTATTTAAAGTTCAGTTTTTACATAAAGAACGGACCAAGAGGACCATATCAATATTGCTTAAGAGTAGCCACACCTCTATTAACCATGTAGATTAAACATATTTTTCCAGAATGGCTGAGGCCCCTGCTTTATTTTTCCACTCCATCTACTGCTCCATATGTCTATGGAATCTGCCTTTTTCCCAGAGCTCATGTTAGTATAAAGCAATTGTCTGGGATGTGTAAGAATTAAGTATCCCATCATTCAGGCTAGACATGCAATTAGAAGAGTTGCACTAATTTCCACTGCTGAGACCCTGTCACTTTAATTTATCCTTACTTTCCTGCATGTAGGCCTTCTCTGGTTGGAGGCCAAGGATTTTATATAGTTTCAGTCAATGGTGCTTTGATGTAGGAACTAGAGTACATGTAAGGTTTGGAAAAAAAGAATCAGGGGCTTACCTAGGGCTGGCTAAAAGAAACAAAAACCTTGTGTGAAGAAACGCACATTCTCTGTGATTTTACCATGCTAGAAAAATAGTGGAAAAGAAGTTTTACATTAAGGAAAGATCACTGACATAACATCAGTACTCAGATATTACACCATGATCATTTCTGTAATGTTTCTTCAAAAATATTGTTTTTAGTTTCTGACCAAAATATTAAAAAACTATTTACCTGAAATCTTAAACTATCATCTTGTAAGAAGTGCTAAAATTTAATTACTGACCTTTTTTTGGTCCATAAGTATAGGAAAAGACTGTCCAACTAATTTAATACCATCATCAAAATCAATTGTATGAGTTGCAGGCGGACAAGCATAACTCAGGAATACATAGAATTTTCTCATGAGGAAGTATGAAATACCCTTCCTAAATATTTCCCCACAGAGACATGATAAATCCTATATGGTCCAGTTATCGAGTTTTCTGTTATCTGAAATCATTTGAACCAGTCCCCAGATTCTGGAAATTCCCACAGCCCTTGCTAATTTCACCTTCAGTTGAGGTGGCAGAAGTCAATCTTCATCAACTCCAGAAGTATCAAAGGGGATGAAACATCATGATATAAAGACATGAAGAAGTTTATTTAAAAGTAATTTTGTGTTGCAAGAAATGTGGAAAATTTTTACAACTAACTCTTTTCCCAAACTCAGTTTTAAACAATGAAACTACATATTTTTCCTGATTCTTTCAGACAAGCTGAAAACTTGAGATGCCAGTTACCCTCTGACCACAGGACTGGATTCTACAACCTTGGATCTAACTTCTAGCTCTGAGACTCTAATATTCGCCTCCTCAATCTTATGGCTTTATTTTGTATCCAAAAGAATAAAAAAAGCAAATAATGATAACTGCCTCAATAGATTTTAGTCAAAATAAATCCAGGTTAATCATTGGTGCTGTCTTTCTTAGAAAAACTTGGCACTTTATTAGCTACACAGTCACGTTAATAACTAATCTTCCAAACCTTCCCAGAAAAATAAACTCTACAAGAAAGTTTAAATTTGGTAAGACATAAAGACCTTGAAAAGGAACAGATTAGAGAACAGAAAATCTCTATAGAAATGTTGCACTGGGGCCGGGGATTTAGTTCAGTGGCTTAAGTGCCTACCTGGCAAGCGCGGGGTTGTGAGTTCGATCCCCAGTACCAAAAAAAGAAAAGAAAAAAGAAATGTTACACTGACAGTTAAAAGCTTGGCTTCCAAGAAGACCAAGAATTCATTAATATTCAGTATGGAAACGTAACCAAAAAAACCTAACAACTTATCTGAAAGACATAAATATTATGTTTTTAGAACCATCTACAAAAACCATTTTGCAATATTTTATAGAACTCTGCTACTTGATCTCATAGTAAATATGATTATTCCACTTTTTTTTACAAATAAATATATATATTTTATAACATGCATATATATCATGTGTATACAATTACGTATCATAAACATAAAAAATATATGCTATCTATAAATATATTCTTACTTTAAACAGAGGAAGCACACAGGAATGTATTTGTTGAGTATTTATTAATTCATAATTATCCATGAAACATATAATTTTGTGATCATACACCAAGAGTAGGGAGTAATGGAATGCATTCATTAAATTGCTAAAAACAAAATGTCCACACCTCTGAATATTTACAGACACCTGCTCTCTCAAAAGTAAAGTAAGCACTAGTTAAAAATAAAAATTTATTTATGATGTATGAAAGACAGACACAACTTTGCTGGGGAAAAACTCTTATCAAGTATGAAATGGGCAATCAGAAACCCAGATGTCACTATTTTAGTTTCACCTTATGTATTAGAGGTAACACAACTGAAATATAGAGCAGAAATGGCACTTGGAAAATATTGTTTCAAAGAATGACAGTATTGAAAGTTTTCCTAGAAGGCATTTGCAGTCCCTTAATTCAATAGACTAACAATGGAGAAAATTTGGTAGCAAAAGGAAATTAAAAGGTAGGATATGGAAGATATTAGAGTAGCCTTAGAACCAATAAAGAGTCTCAAAAGTTGAAAAAAAAAAGGAAACATAGTACAATATATTTTCTTGAGTCTCAGCAAAAAATCTGATTGAATTTTATGTGACAAGAACATAAAGCCATGTTCCTATCTGTGCTTGTTTCATGTATTGTCTTTGCCTTAGACATGGTTCTTAGGAACACTTGGTACATAGAATTTATGTATTTGCACATGGGAAAACCACTCTCAATTCTTTTACCCAAGGCTGTATCATAGAGCCCATAATTTTATAATGAAGGTATGCAGGCACTTCCAGTAATCAGGGGAATGAGGGTCTGGGTTTCACCTGATTCAGGATTATAGTTCTGGGGAAAACTGTGCAGATAATCCATTTGTACATCTACTGTTATCCACACACACAGATAGATAGATAGATAGATAGATACATATATATATATAGACTCTCTCTCTCTCTCTCTCTCTCTCTCTCTCTCTCTATATATATATATATATATATATATATATATATATATATATACTTTCTCTATTCCCTAATTGGAGATTCTCTAACAGGAAAACTCACCCTAGCAATGTGTCAGATGGGCTGGAAGGAACAGTAAGAGGTCATTTAGTCGGTCAATTAACAACTATTTATCAACTGCCACAGTGTAACAAGCTTGGTATAAACAGGAATCTATCTTTCTGCCTTGAGGCAAGTCTGCACATCCACTGTAGCAAACACATAGAGCTCAATTGCCAAGGTCATTTTATTTTACTGATTCAATAACTTGCTGGTGTATAATAAACTAAATATACATTTCAACACCATCCAATATTACTCAGTAGGCAATTCTCTGCATATATGTGTGTGTGTGTGTGTGTGTGTGTGTGTGTATGATATGTATGTATGTATATGTGTGTGTGTATAGATAGATACATAAAACTTGGCATCTCTTCCAGGAGATATGCCAAGATATATTCACAGCTTTATATACACATGTAATTCATGTGTTTCTGTGCATATGGCAGTCAGGGGAAGATATCTAATCAGTTGAACATGTTTTATTCCAGATGTTTTTTTATCATATTTTCTCACTACCACTAATAAAAAACCCCCATAGTTGTTCTACTCGGACAGTTTGATTGTTCTTTAATCCCAAACCTCATTGAAAGAAGGAATACAAAGCATTTTACATTGTCTAGAATGTGACAAAAATGTGGGCTTTTCAGCCACTCGTGGGCCAAGGTAGACAGAAAGTCCATGTTAACTCAGCAAGCTCCGAGCCAATCTGAGATGCTTTATTTTTGATGACTCGCACTTCGTCTAGGGTTTATCTTTCCGTATTCACCTCTGTCTCCCTGTTCAGTGCTCCATCCTTCCTTCTCTCTCCTGTCAAGCCTGAAACTGTCTTGCTGTCTGACTTAGGTGCTCACAGATAGAAGTCTGGCTTTCTCTACTCTTCACCACTTTGTGCTCCCTTTCAGGCTTAAAATCACTAGCCCATGTATAATGCACCCAGATTTTGTCTTCTTCTCTAAGTACTTCACAAGGTCATACTTTCTACCAAAACCTGACTTCCAAATGAGAGTTCTTCATAACTGGATTTCTAGCCCTCTGCCCTTTGGTCCCAGTTTTTAATTCTTTCCCTTGTACTCTTTCACCCAAGCAAACTTTTAAATGTCTATGAAATGTAACCATTTTGACAAACTCCTGTTTCAGATTCTTTGGTTCTATTATCATATGTGTTTAATCTAAATTAAAGTTATGATGTGTTTAATCTAATTTCCAAAGTTCTCACACCCGATAAATGAGTCCAATAAGCTCTCCAGGACACAGCCTTACAAAAATCATCCCATTTTCTGCATTTTGTACAAAAGCACTCCTTCCACCCTTATTTTCTGTTCAGAAATCTCACCAACCAGAGAACTGTCAAAAGGACTCTGACTTGCCTGATGTCTTTATCTTCACCATTTTCCAGTAGCATTCACTTTGTTTTTAAAGGTTTTTTTTTTTTTTAAGGCAAAGCAGAAATAAAAATTGAAAGCAAATCTCATGAAGTTACCATTGATTGACTGGGAGGCAGACTATCTCATATCATGCATGCTCCTGTAAAAATCTTGAAACAGAAACTGTACTGCAGGAATTTATTTTATTACTTTGTTTGAAACACAACAGCTCAGCAAATATTAAGCTACCGCGCTGATAATTAATGGAGAATTGTGCTGAGAGAAAGCTGCTATTTGAAGACTACTATAAAATAATGATTCTTATTAAAAAAGCAATTTTTTGGCTCATTTTAAATAAACTTTACTGTTGTGTTGTAATTTATAATGACTAAGGAAAAACAGAAAAAATTCCTTGCCTCAGATGGGGACCCTGGCTTGAATTCTGTGTCAATACTTGCTATTTCTCTAATCTTGGATAGAAAGGTGACTTTATCTTTGTCTCCATAATCCACAGGAAAATGCTACTGTGTGAATGAAAGGTGCTGCATTTTTCTTTCTCTGAGCGTGCATGGGAGGGACAGAGTTGAACCAAACTCTTTCTGAAGGGGAGAAATATTGCTGTCCAAGTGGAGGAGTGCAGGGCAAAGGGACTGGATTCGCACCATAAACTTCTTTCAGGGATTCACAGTGCTGGGATGAAAATGAAGACCTGTTAGTCAGTTTTAGCCAATAAGCAGGGTGACTGCATGTGGCTCAAACACCAAGTCATTGTCAAAGCTGGCAGAAAAGTGATTGGGTCTTTCCCTCTTCCTCACTTCAAATACAGAGCTTCCAATGTCAGAATGTTTTGCTTCCAATTTCTATGATGATACAATGAATCTGAAAGAAAAACTCTAGCAAGGACTGCATAAAAGAGAAAAGTGAAGATTCATCAATTATGAAAAGAATTAAAAGGAGAAAGATTTTAAACTTCTCTGAGAGTTTACTTAAAAGTTGACTTTAAAGTATTGTTATTGTAGTGATGATTTAATACTGTTAAAGTTTCATCATTTTAAAAGAGATTTGTTTGGATGACAAATAGTAATCACTCAGATTTTTTTTTTATTTAAAGAGAAAATTAAAAAAAAAACAACCAAACAAAACAGAAAGAGGGTAGCAACAATACAGAATTCCAAAGGAGAAAGTAAAAAAAGAAAAGAAAAAAGAATAACCACCACAACAAAAAAACAAAAACAAAAACAAAAAACTAAGAAATCTCCACTTGATAAGTTATATACTATCATCATTGGAAGTAGTTGTTCAAGTTACAAAATTAAAGCATACAAAGTAGACATTCAAACAGTGAGACTGTTAACAGTTCTGCTCAACATTCTAACAAAAACAGTAATATGGTCATCTATCTTACACACTTAAACACACATACAGTTATATCCTTTAGAGCACTTTCTTTTCTTTTTTTTACAGTAGCAATTACACATTTTGGGTTTTATTACTCTTACAGTTCTTATTACTTTTTATACTAGAGACACATGTGATATTTATAAATATGATTCTTATTTATTTCACTAATGAGGATACACTCAAGTTGTCGCCATTTCCCTATGAAGGCCTCAAGATCATCCTTTTTATAGCTGAGTAATATTCCATTGTATAAAAATACCATATCTTTTTCATCCACTCTGTGGTTGATGGGCATCTTGGTTGTTTCCAAGATTTAGCTATTACAAATTGTGCTGCTATGAACATGGCTACACATACCCATGTTATGTGATATGACCTTTTCAGTTTTTCTGGGAAAATATCCAGGAGGGGAATAGCTGGGTTGAATGGAGCTTCCACTCCTAGTCTTCTGAGAATTCTCCATACTGATTTCCATAGTGGTTGCACCAGTATACACTCCCACCAACAGTGGAGCAGTGTTCCTTTTCCCCCACAGCTTCACCAACATTTGTTATCAGTTGATTTCTTGATGGCAGCTATTCTTTCCGGTGTGAGATGAAATCTCAATGTTGTTTTAATTTGCATTTCTTGAATGACCAGTGATGGTGAACATTTTTTCATGTATTTGTTTGCCGTTTGTATATCTTCATATGAGAACTGTGTGTTCATCTCAACTGCCCATTTTTGGAGAGGGTCTTTGAATTGGGGGGGGGTTGATGTTTTTCAGTTCTTTATATGTTCTTGATATAAGTCCTTTGTCTGAGGAGTTGCTGGTTAAAATTCTTTCCCATTCTGTGGGTTTTCTTTTCACTCTGATGGTGATTTCTTTTGAAGTGCAGAAACTTCAATAATATGAGATCCCAGTTACTGATTCTCTGAATTGTTTCCCGTGCAGTTTGTGTTTTGTTCATGAATTCTCTGCCTACTCCTATGTCCCCAAGATTTCTACCTACATTATCTTCTAGTAGATTTAGTGTTTCTGTTTTAATGTATATGTCTTGGATCCACTTAGACTTTAGTTTTGTATCACTCACATTTTAATACAGTAGTCTTCATTTAAAAACCACCAAAGAAAGCTGGGTGTGATGGTACATGCCTATCATCCTAGTACTTGAGATGCTGAGGCAAGAGGATTTCCATGCGTTTGAGGTCACCTGGGCTCCAAAGACAGTTCAAGGCCAGCCTGGACTATAGCAAGAGCCTGTATCAAAAAACAGAAACAAAAACAAATAAAAGAAAAAAAACCACCAAAGATGCTGTTAAACTGCTCAATGTTTAGAAAATTGGCATTAAAGTATCTAATTCACTCGCTTCTTTGTAATAAAGTTGAGTTTGCAGAATCAAACTGATGAAGGAAAAGCAAAATAGCAGTGATTCATTGAAACACAAAAGAGATGTCTGTTAAACTGCTTGATAAAGCTGACCCTTTGCACATAATGCACATCTTGAAGATTCCTTTTCTGGTCTTCTATTATTTCATTATCTTATTTGCTCTACAATTTCATCAGTCAAGATTAACAATTTCTTATCTAGGCTTCCATTAATATTATATCTCTGTATTTTAATATTTAGAAACTTGGATGTGCTTTGGCATAGGTTTGGCATAGGCTTTGTACTTTGATCTTATAGCACTAAATTTCACTTTTGTGGTCCAATGGTTTGTTGTTATTTATTTTACTTAATATTATAGAACATTTCAAACAAATGCAAAAACAAAATAGTAAAATGAACTTCCACATACCCATTGCCTAGCCTCAGAAATTATCAGCTTGTGTTATTTTGCTTCATCTATACATCAACTAGCCCCTAATTTTCCCTAACCCCAGAATATTTTAAAACAAATTTGCAGAGATCATATCCTTTTATCTGTAAATATTTAGCACCAGTATCTCAAAAGATAGGGAATGATTTGAACATAACTACAATACTTAAAATATACCCGCAAAATAAAAATTTAACAGTTTTTCTTATCCTTTTTATTATCCCTGCAGTAACAGGTTCTGATCATTGCACATAGGAGATATCTAATCTATGTCTATACTCCTGTTTTGATTTTATTATTTCCCACTGCAGTAAATCTAATAACCTTAGCCTCTGTAATTTGCTTGGCCTGTCAACATCTAGGTGGAAAGCCTGAAAAATAACCACCTCATTTATTCCTTTGAACCAACGGCTGGGGACCAAGGGCTGTTAAACACAGGCTGCCCTGCAAAACGATTCAACCAGACTGCAGGAGCACACAGCTAGTTGAACAGTCTTATGTGTGTTCTCAGTTTGGTGTTTCATTCCCCACCCCAAAAAAACACATTTTAAATTAGCCCTAAGGCATTGAATATAATAAAATGTAGGGGAAAAAATAGTCAGTAAATGTCATAGAGGTCTTTTAAAATAACACCAAAAATTATAGACTGTAAAGTCAAGCAAACTTGGTTTCAAATTTTGGCCCAAACATTTACTGTGTGTGCGATCTTGGAAATGATGGGCAGGTAAATGTTCAGTAGCTGTCTTTTGTAGCATCTGCCCATTTCCATGGCATGTATTTACCACTATGACCAATTCAAGTTATCACTATGACATTACTAAACATGGCAGCTGAAAAGATAAGCACTATTGGCTCTCTCAAGCTCATACTAGTCAAATACAATTACCACAGGATCTTTGGCAAGTCACAAAATTTCTCTAGTCCTCAGTTTCATAAATTATAAAACAAGGACTATAACAGGAATCACCTACTTATTTTATTGAGATAATCAAATAAAATACTACATGCAAAGCTGTTACAAGAATTTTGGAATTTATAATACTTATTATGCATTAAAGAAAGTTAGCTTTATATTAATATGAGGACTGTCACCAAAGAAGATTGTTTTCCAAACAATAACTCCTTTGAAATAACTTTTGATGATTCCTATATACTCTTATTAAGTAGAATTCCTGACCGGTTATCTCAGATGTTTGTAACACTAAGGCAAGAAAATAACATAATAATATGGAATTACTGAGACAGGAAATATTACTATATTCAATATATTGCATTAAAAATGAATTCAAACACAACAGTTCATGGTGAAAGGGGATTTAAATCTCAGGAAAAGGTAAATTCCATTTCAATTTCTATGTTCTCAGCACTATGTCTCTGATACACTACATTCCTTTTTCTCCTCTGTGCTCTCAGCTGTATCCTAAACATAGCCACACAGCTGCAGAGACCCAACAGTTTGTTCCACTTTGGGACCAAAACTTGTGCTTCTGACTTTGACAACCAAAGTATAGACTCCAATGATTTCAAATGTATACAACATGAACATTGTAAGAATGCAAAACTGATTTAGTTGTTAACCAATGGGATAAAAAGAAAACTGTTAATTACCTTTACAAAGCACTTTCTCTAGATGTGATCATTGTAAAACTTTACTGGAATCCTCTCTTTGATGATTTATTCTCATTCAGCTCAGAATCTTCAGTCTCAAGAATTCACCCCTACTCAAATCCAGAATTCTACTCTACTTTACACCTCACATATAATACCCCTCCTCAGAAGCTCAAATAATGCCCTTGAAAATGATCTGAGTATGAAGATGTGCTCCATTCCAACACAGTAGGCAGGAAAAAGAAGTCACACATCAATTCTGCTCTATCTCCTGCTTTTTATTAGCTGTTCTGTGGAGTACAGCCTATAACTAAGACAATTTTTTGTTATTTACTGATGGTACAATGTCAGTAGCTTAATCAATAGATATATTATAAAGAATGATGTCAACACGTTACCTATGAGACACAATGTTTAAAGAAAGAGAGTATTTTATGAATTAAAAGGACAACTTATCAACCAAGGGTTAATCCTGACACATAGCTCACTGTTTAGGGGTGAGAGAAAGTCTTAGACATGAAACTTTCTTGTGTATTTCCTCTAGAGACTCTTCAGGCAATAAAACAATCATTTGAGGAGAGGAATTTCACTTGGTTCCCTAAAGGGAAAAATGGTTCTTCCTGAAAATAGTTTATTTGGACTATAGATAGTGTTAGTGATGGAGACTTCACCTGTATAACAATGTTCTCTGGTTGCTCCAAAAATGAAAAGTTCTTGAGGTAAAGAAAAGACTGAAGGACAGCAGTACAATAAACTTTGCCCCAGGGATACTGGCAAGTTTCCCTCTCTGAAAAGTTCACTTTCAGCCACCCTTTTTGGTCATCTTCCTGCTAGCTTCACCTCAGGACTCTACACAAATCTCGAGAGGCAAGTATGACTTTTCCAGGTGACCCCTAACTATGATTTGAAGAAACAACTGGTGCTGTTTGCTTCTGTTGTTTCCATTTTCTGTCATCAGGAGAGAAAAATGCATCCATCATTTTTATTAACCATACAAAGCCAACCAAGTTTCTCAGAAACTATATAACCATGTGAACTCTCATGTCGGTTAGCATTTTTAAAATTATATCTGAAAATCTTTTACTCAAATATCAACATTTGAACTTTTCATTTCCACACTAGACATAAATTTTTCCACAGGCATGTGAAGTGAGCTAAATCTTGAACTACCTTTTTGGCGAGGAGAGAGAACATCATCAGGACACACCCCAGCCCTACGCTGATTTTGCTCTACACAGGCACGGATCTTCATTTCAAAGGTCCTTGCAGGCTAGAGGGTGCGCACCTCAATCACAGCTGAAATGTGCACTTCTGTACAGGGAGACAAAGGAGTTGATTTTTACTCCCAAGCCCTTTGCTACTTAAATAAAGTTATTGGCTGCCTAATGAATGTTAGCTGCAGTACTCCCTGTGGTCAGCGGGGCTGTTGTTTAATGAATTGCTTAATGTGCTTGATTACTGTTACAATGTTGAATGAGGAAAAGGCAAGAGAGATTTGAAAGATTCACTGGAGGATATGATGAAAATGAATTGGATCAATAGGAACTTTCTGCTCATCTCTGAACAGCACATTATGGGCTATATTGTTAGAGTTGGAAGATAATGTAATTTTGTGGCTTGTTGTCTTTTTATAATTCAGAAATATAAATCTCCTTCGACAGTCAGTTTTAGGGCTGGCCTTCCTGGAGTTATAAATGATCCCCAGACTCTAGCCCTGGTTACTTACACAGACAGATAAATTAATTAGGAAAACTTTTATGCCAATTACTTTATGCCCTTGGCTTTCATATGTTTCTGAAGAGCAGCAGCTAATTAAAGATATGATTCATAATTACTGGTCGATCGAGTAGTTGAGTAATGGAATCAGGAACTGTTCCAAAGAAAATTATCCATCACATCATTACTAATTGTTACATAATACATAAGGATGTAGAATTCAAATAAAAAATTACTCACTTTGAAAGGTTCATTCAATTTTTAAAATTTAATAATTATAAACATGAAATGAGTTCCTGCAACACTGAAGCACATAAGTAGGAGGCTCTTCTTTTTTTTCTTTTGAGAAAATACTTCCACTGTATGTACACAAAACATAAAACTTAAATGATCTCAAGGCTTGCTCTCTCTGTTTCCTAGGAAAAAGTAAAATGGTCAACATGCCCTGTGTTTTGTTCTAGGCCCAGCCTTCTAGCCCCACAGGAGTGTACAGTTTGCTGAGCCTCAGAGTGCCTCAATGGGAGGAGCTGTCAAGGACCACCCATTCGCATGCATTGGATTAAGAAAGTTCTCAGGGTCAGAAAAGCTAAGAATGTTAATACCTGGAGAATTCTGAAATCTCCCCAAAGGAGACCTTGCCAAAGACTGTGTGTGTCCCAGATCCATCTTAGCTTAGGATAATCGTAGACCTTTGTTGAGGAGGCACAGGGCCAGATGATGGAATAATCTCAGAGAGAGCAAATCTTTGTATGAAAGGAGTAAATGGAAGACCCCGACTGTTGGCATTGGAATGTAGAGTTAGGGCTTCTGAGAGAGTCTTCATTTACCTATCCAAACACGGTTGCCTCAGAAAACTCCCTTCCTCTAGTACTTCTGCCAAGGTTGCCCAGCCTTCCTCCCCTTGCTTTCTAATCCTGTATTCGGCACAGAACAGAAAATGGACAACAGAGAATACTTAGGGTTGTGGCCCATTTGTCTCATCTGCAGTGCTCAGTGCTGCTGAGGGACCCTTAGAGTCAGTCCCATCTCCTCTCCTGAAATGCGTCGTCTAGCTCTTCCAACTAAATAACATGTCTTCATCTATTCAAGAAACGTTCACTACCAGGCACCATGCATGGTGCTAGAGAGAAAGCCAAGAGGGATTAGCATCAGCAAATCCCAGCTAGTCTCCCGGAGCCACTACCACAACAGGAGCACTGATGGGGAATCTCCAGGGTTCAAGCAGCTAACAGGAGGGCGTCAAGGTCTGAACTCTAATAGACTTCACAAAGATCTACTATGGAGATAGGGTTAAATAAATCAGAGGACCCTTTGCCATTTCTCCAGGGCTCCTTGGAGAATGAGCGCTTTCATTTTAATGTTAGAAAACAGAAGCATGAAGCAGGTTATCTCTAAGAGCTGACCTGCACTGAGGACTGTGTGTGACTTAGACTGAGGACAGCCTGAGAAGCAAGTAGCACAGAAACAGGCAGCAAAGGCCCCAGGTAGAAAGTGTAAAGGGTCATAAACTAGAAGAGCAAGTACCCAACAAGCAAGTACCTAGCACTAGTCTCAAAGCCCCAGGCAAGTGAAGCTAGTTGTGAGGTAGAGCAGGAAGATATCAGCAGATCCACATGATAAGCATGGAGATGACCCTGGGCTGTGCTCCCACAGAGGAAAAAAGATGCAGACAGAAATGTGAGTAAACACTGGCTGTGGGAAGACTAGCGTGTATTCTCTTTCCACAGAGAAGCAAGTGCAAATAACATTCAGTCAATCTTTAATTAGAAGAATGCTTCATGTTTTCCTTCCGGCGGGTCTCACTTATACCACAAGTAGGTAAAAATTCTTCTGCAGCTGAAAGCACAGACCTCAAGCCCATTTAACTAAAATCTTCTTTTCAAGGGGCAGTGCGACTGCTTAGCAAGCAATCCCTCTATGCCTCACTGGCTCAAAGTTCCCTCTCTTAAACAGAAGCAGCTCTCTGTTTTGAGCTTGGAGATTTGACCAAGCAGTTTCAGTTGTCTTTGTGTCAGTTTCAAAGCATCAGGCCTTGGCAAGAGCAGCACGTATTAAGTGCAAAAGAAAGAAAGAAAGAAAGAAAGAAAGAAAGAAAGAAAGAAAGAAAGAAAGAAAGAAAGAAAGAAAGAAAGAAAGATTTCAGACACACCACCTGCTGAGTTTTCCCAATTTAGCAAACTTATGTGAGGTCTGGAAAGAGCAAATGAGCGCTTTTTTGGAAACCAGATCAATCCTGATGTGTTACTCACTAGATGGCAGTTTCCAAAGGCTGCTCCTAACATTATCCCTAGAGGACCTGAGGGACACCCACATGGACCATTACAGCAAATTTAATCAAATACATCCAATCATCGGTGAATATGAATCAGGGTATAAAACTTGTGTCCCCTGTCCTTGCACAACTGTTTGGCAGACTTGGGAAAATGGAATTCTGTGGGCATTAGAAGCAATTTCCTTAAACTACAGCAGGAACCCAAAACACACTTCAGACTAAAATGTTTAAAATAACGATGAAGTGAGTCATCTAAAAATCACTGCCTAACTCTTCTGAGAGCCAAACATATATGTGCTGGAGGGGGGGGAGAATTTGGCAGTTCCCTTGACTCAACAATCTTTGCTCCTCCTTCCACTCTTCTACCTGGTCAAAGCACAAACTATTAAGAAAGATGAATATCTAGCAGATTTACAGACTTAATTAGTATTCCCTCTACTCTACTCTATGTAAATGAGAAAAGTTGCTACCAGATTGTGCTCTGTGAAGGAACAGATCCCCAGCTCACCACTGAATGCACTCAACCAGTGCAGATGTGTGAGGCGGAAACTGAGTGGGAGGGAACAGTCTGTTGCTAGGACTCGTGCCCATTGCTCCTGTGCAAGGTCTCGGTTGTCCCACGCAGCTCAGATCAAACTCCCCACCTGGAGGAGGTGCTTGACGAAATGAGGGAGGAAAGCAAGGCACATGGGCCTGGGTCTCTTCCTTCACCCTTCACAGTAGGACCAATCCTGACCTTTCAGGGAGCTGGCCTTTGATATCCACCCAGAAACTCTCTGTTCCACAGTCATCTCTCACTTTGGCATTCTCAAATGTCTGTGAACAATGGCAGATGCTGGAACAGGAAATATTCATGACTGTTTTAAAGATGATTTGTTTAAGAAAAACATATGTTAAGTTTAGGTTTGTCAAAATTGTATTTTACACATTTAAAAAATAGTACTCTCTGTTGGTGGATGTTGCTATTTCTAAGGCTTCTGAGAGTGGCCATTCTCTCAGGAGTAACATTACATGACTCTGTGCCAAGAAGGTAAATCACAGGGGAAGTTAACCTGACAGTGTTAGAACCAGTGCCATTCAACTGTCAACATTTGAGTTGTTGACCTGACCGCGTAGCCGAAAGGCAAACCCTGGTGTGTTTTCCTTCTCTGCACTCATCTTGCCTACTGATAGATAATTATTTCACCCTTTCTATTACAGCATGTTTAAATGCAAAAGAGTTACCAGTATTTATTGGAATCACTCTTTAACACTCTCTTCTTTAAATAGCATTCTGACTCAGAGATTCCTCTGTCGATTTTTATTTTTTGCTAAATTTTCCTAGTGTGGGAAATCCTTAGGATCACATTAGGCTTTTTGCAGGAATGAACTACTTCAGGCCTATAGTGCAGCATTTAAAACCTATTTTTGTGCCATAAATAAATGAGTTATAAAAGTTCATTTAATGGGACTATCAATTGCAATAATAATTTTTCATCTAATCATAGAGCCTGTGAGATTTCTGACTTTGTTACCAAGTCAGTCCCAGGCCAGGTCATGAGGAAAAGGATGAGAAAATAGGGAACCAAAAAGATTCTCTCCTGAACTCCAGACAGACATACATACTCAACAGCATACTCAGCATCTTGTCTTGGATTTTCAATAAGCTTTGCAAACATAAGAGGTCGAAAACTGCAAGCATAGTAGTGCTCCTTCTCTGCTTGTTTGGTCCACCAACTTCCATGTCAGTAAATGGAAAATCTAGCCCTCTAGTCAGACCAAATCCCTCCAACAATCCCTGACTCATTTCATCATCTAACATTTTATATCCAGTTGCTCATCAGATCATGTTGACTCAACTGTTGGTGTCTCAAGGATCCAGCCATCACTCTTCCCCTACTGCTTCCATCTGACCTAGCCAACGTACTGCTGTTGCTTGCCTCTGTAACAAAATGACCTTCTTGTCCTCACAGCCTTGTATCTCCAGTCTATTTTTTATATAACAGCCAAAATGACACTATTTTGAAATGTCACATGTTGTTCTTCTGTCATATCTTCCAATAACTCTGTTTGTCTCAGAGAAAAATTCAAAATTCTCACAATGCCTACAAAACACAATAATTTGCTATTCAGTCACTCTCTGGTTGCCTCTCCTATAAGTCCTCTGCCCTCTATCCTTTCTCCCCATATTAACTTTCCCTTCCTTTGGTCAAACTGGGTCCTTCTGGGTTCCTCAAACACAGATTCTCCTGGTCCTCCTCAGGATCTTGCAGTAGTGCATCATCCACTTGCAGTATGCTCTCTCTCAGGTGTCTGTATGGCTGGCTTCCTCACTGTCAGCTTTTTACTGAGATCTCCCTGACCAAACCACATAATCATCTTTGCTTATCTATGTTTATCCTTATTAATACATTTCATGTTCTAAAATAGTAAAAAAAATGTGTACTATGCTTATAATTTACTATTTCTTACTTACTACTAGCATGTGCATACCTTTTGGAATAAAAGTCCCTAGATTCTGATCTATGTCAGAATTTAAAATAACAGTTAGTACATAATAATTTCTCAATATAGATTTGATGAACAAAAATGTGTTTTCAAATGAGTATGGCTTTACATACCTGCAATCCTACTATTCTTGGAAGCTGAGACAAGAAGAACACAAGTCCACCATGGGCAACTGAGTGAGACCCTGTTTCAAAATAAAAATAAAGAATTAAAAAGACTGGAGGCATGGCTAATTGCAGAGATCTCAGGCTCAGTCTTCAGCATTGAAAATAATTTTTTAGTAATTTTCTTAGCAATAAAAATATTGAGTCCGTTATGTCCAAAAGTTTGGAAATAGTCAATGAGATGTACAGTTATGACTGTACCACTGGTATCTGATTTCTCTGTGTAATACTAACTTCAATAGACACTAATACTAACATTGACTAGTAATGCAGGTATTACTATAACATTGAAATACTTTCTCCTATCTTTTATTAAGCATTAGAATCATCGCAGCCCACTCCTTATTATGGAGGAGTAGAGAGGTCAGGGTTAAAGGGTAGATTACAATTTTAAAGTATACTTAAAGTTAGAATTCACTTAAAACTGTGTTATTTGGTTTTTCTCTGTTATCTAAAAATAGAGTTAATATGAAAGGATTACTATAACAAAGTAGTTTTCTTCTCAAGGATCTGCTATAAATAGCAACTATTTGTTTAGAGCTCAATGCTTCTATGAATATGAATTTTAATAACATTGAATATTTCTAGTGACTGTTGGGGCTCAAGGCACGGTACACAGTAATGTGCGTTTACCAGCTGAGTTCTTAGATAACCGAGAGATGGGCCTCAAATCAAAGAGAGAGATTGAAATATCAGTCTTTATGTTGTTTAAAACAAAACATGGAAGAGAATATGACTTTTCTTACAGCTAAAAAGAGATGCCTTCCTACTCACAGCTCACCCCCATCTCTATACAGACTCTATGGTCACTCATGAAGAAAGAGCTCAGATCAAAGGAGTTAGCATCCTTACCCCAACCGCCAAGTGAAAGTCACTGCAGACCTCCCTGTGTGAGGAGCAAAGGGGCGCACCTAACCGGCTGCGCTGTTTATCTGGAGAAGGAGTAGAGCAGTGCAGAGCAACTGAAACAGGCAGAAAGCAAAGTCCAAGTCACACATCCAGTCCCTTCCCCCGGATTCACTGATCAAATAAATGACTCCTTCTTCCTTGATTAGAAGTTTATGGAAGCAAAAAAAAAACCAACAAACCTGGGAAGCCCTCTTCTCTTTACCACAGAGCACTGGGAAAATGTTCTGTGTAAGGTGAAAGACAATAAAAAAATTTTAAGGCAACCTAATCATACATACTCAGTTTCATGTCTCTTTCACACCAGAGAACACCAAACTGGCTAGGGGAAATTACTTAAGCTATCTGAGTCTAAATAAAATATTTTCTACCACCCTTGTTTGTACATGCATACATACACAGTACTCCTTCAGATTTGAACTAGCATATGTTTTCATCACCATCTCTAGCAGCAAACCAATCCTCCTGAAACATCTTTTTGCTTTTCTAGTCTGCTTTAGGAAACCTTAATTCTGGGAGTTTCAGATGAAATATCACAACATTTGTTGTCATTGTAAAAGATCATTTAATATTCCGTGGGCACATGCCATATGTTTTGAAGGAAGATGATAAGTAATGTTTTGTCACTTTTTCTTGGCAAAATGGAGTGAAAACAAAGACACTTTCCATACATGAAGCTTTAAGAAAATATTGGGAAAAAATATTGCAGACCGAGTTACAATGTGCCACTTTTGAATATTATTGGTTAGAAAAGAAGTTCACAGTTATTCATTTACCACTTTACAATAGATGCTTGTTTGCACAGAGCCCTGGCCAATATGGTACTACATCTTATGGAAAAATGTATAAGGTCGACTCACTGAAATGGATGAAGACCTGTGTTTTCAATGTATGATGAATTCAACACGAAGTTATTTTCTTCAGTAAAACACATATACTTATACCATGCAGTGAATTTTGACAATATGACATATAGGTAAGTGCTATGCTGCGGCATTGAGGTCCACACCATAGAATTGAATGCTTTAAAATAGTACACATAGTATCTAGGGGGAATAATAAGGGGCAACACTGAGTAATATACACACACAATATGATGCAAGATAGGAACTCAATGGGAAAAATTAACTATTCTACAGTAGATGATTTACGTTGTGGCAATAGATGCCTGGAACCAGAATATGCACAGACATTCAAATTTAAATGTTTTAGTCACTTATTACTAAAAAACTTATCATATAGCTAGAATTTTAAAATATTTAATTGAAACATTCTGGAAATATGAAATGTTATAAATCATAAATGCTGTCAGTAATACTACAATTGTATTTATCTTCAGTGTTAAAGTGGTAAATGCAAGTGCTGTCAATCAAATGAGAATCACAGTATGATTTAAAGGTTTAAAACCAACCCCAGGTTATTCTTAATTTATAAAATACTTGGTGAACTATGAATAATGCCTTCTGGGATAGAAAGGAAGGAAGAGAGGGAGTGGTAGAGGAAGGAAGGAAGGAAGGAAGGAAGGAAGGAAGGAAGGAAGGAAGGAAGGAAAGGGAAAGGGAAAGAAGGAAGGGAGGGAGGGAGAGAGGGAGGGAGGGAGGGAGGGAGAGAGAGAGAGAGAAAGAAGAAAGAAAGAAAGAAAGAAAGAAAGAAAGAAAGAAAGAAAGAAAGAAAGAAAGAAAAGAAAAGAATCCAATTTTGAGTGAATGATAATTCCCCATCTTGAGAGTACAACAGCTTCAAGTACTAACAAGACCTCCAAAAAAGTATTTTAGGTCTCTACAATTGACATTGAATTGTGATTTTCCCCGGAAAGAAGCTCACCGCTTAATTTCAGAAACATGAGATGTTTTGCCTTGGCTTTTGTAGCTATCAAAGGGGCTTAGATGTAACACAACTTCCATCTCAGTATGAACTCGTCTTTAACCCATTAGTGACCATTCCTTACATGGGACTGTGAATTGTCAGAGAGCGAGGCATATGGATGAAAGATTACCCTGAACAAGTATGTGAGAGCAGAATGCCAGTGTGGCATATGGTTCCTGCACAGTGAGCACAGACGTTGCCTGAAGA
This sequence comes from Dolichotis patagonum, assembly GCA_004027295.1. Classification (NCBI taxonomy): domain Eukaryota; kingdom Metazoa; phylum Chordata; class Mammalia; order Rodentia; family Caviidae; genus Dolichotis; species Dolichotis patagonum. Next base: position 11,117 of record PVJX010002153.1, on the reverse strand, counting down.
TCCACCCTCCTCCTTTGAGAAAAGCTCGTGTGGCCAACTTTCTAAGGGGTCATGTTTATTACACCAAACGGGTCTGCTACCAGCCCTGTAGCTCCTTGATACATATTCCATCTCTCTGGGAGTATAATTAGACAAAATTATGATGGCAAGGAGGAAAATAAAAAAAAATTTTTTTAAAGGATTTAACAGTATGCAACATAATGATTACCTACATCTTTTCAAAAATTAAGCTCATATTGCCAAGGTTTAAAAGATACCCAGGCATTGAAATTTTAATCTTATCTCCAACAATTGGAGAATGCTAATGAATAACCTGAAAAAAACCCTTAGGTAAATGGATTTTTTTCCCTACCATGTGTGTTTAACTAGCTGTCCTGCCAGAGCTGACTCCTTACACGTTGCTTTGCCAGACATAACAGAGACAGGCACAATCACTGTGATTAGCATTGCATGAGGGCTAAACAGTCTGGGGCTGTGGCAGCAGGCTGTGAATCGCTTTCTAACCCAGCTATGACCAAGACGTGTAATGTACCTACCACTTTGCTCAATTTTATATATGGTCATTTTCTCTGGTATTCATCATGCCCTTAACAGCTTTATAATATGTATATCTAAATAACATTGACTATAAATTTTAAGCAGTATAAATTGAAGTATATTGTGTCTGGTGCAATGCATCTCACTGAATTTTTCATAATACATTGGGAAGCCGTGGCTACTGTTTTTCTTTCCCCATTAAATTTGGGGAATCGGTGTCATATAACAGATATCTACAAGATACAACCTTAATACATTCAGCTCTAGATGCTCAAAATCACAATAAATTTCACATTATCACTTCTACATTTTACAGTATGTAAAGATATCCCTCTAAATACATATGTAAATTCTATTCAATTCAAATCACACATTTGAAAAATGTATAAAACCCAAAGAGTTTTTTGGTATGCTGAAATTCTCATGTGTCTATCAGTCTTTGAGTAATGTTTTATAATCCTTATGGTTACAATACTCTTTACCAACAATTAGGTCACCTGAGAAATGCTGATGAAAGAGGTGTCTTCACAGACTTTCCAGAAAGTCCACCTGTCTGCTGTGCCAAAAGTGACTTCCACTTACTGAGAACCAGATGTGTGCAACCCGGCTGTCTGCTCACCACTGTTCTCATCATCTGCGAAGAGTACACACGCATCAGAGCAGCAGTGACACAGGGAATGGACCTAATTTGAAGCTTTGATTTAAAGAAAAGTTGCGATCAATTTTTAATTAATATCATTGATTTTATGAGAAAATTGGGCTTAGGGTGAACATATTAGATAGAAATGTAGTAGGCAATGTGAACTAAAGTTAGCAGTCCTGTAGTATATTTATAGAAACAACTGAATCACATACTAAACTAACTTCTAATATTTTGGTTTGGAAGTAGAACAAGTTGAAATTGAAAATACAAATCTGAATTACAGGATATATTTTTCTAAAGTTTTTTTTTGTTGTTTAAATATTTTAGGAAAAACTTAACCAATAATTTATATGTACCTCATAAACAGACATTTTTTGGAATCTAGATTGTAATATCACTTTCAGAGCACAGAATTTCCCTGATACTTCATCCTTCTAGTGATTTCCACACATTGTAAAATTCAAAATGATAATTGGATGAAAATTTAGCAGCTGTGTTGAGTTTGTCTCAAACAAACTTCCCCCGTCCACCACCGTCACCACTGCCACTTCTGTCACTAGCTGGGAGCGCTCATCCTGTGGGTAAAAGGGAGAGCTGATGCTATTGGCCTGAGCTTCGGTAATTCAGTTAGGAGCCTAAAGATGTAACATGATTTTAGTGTTAAATTTCTTATCACTTCTTACAAACAGGTAAAATATCTCTCTTTACTGTCTTTGAAAAATGTCATGAATCCAGAGACTGTGTAATAACTTCTTGTCCTAAATTTGTGTTGCTAACTAGTCGTCCATTTTAGCATCCTCCAAAAGCAGATTTGGTTTAGAACAGGTGACAAGGGCTCAATCTCTTCAGGAGTGAGACGCTTTAGGAGTGAGATGCTCTTCAGTGTAATTACTTATAGCTTATTAGGTAAAACATTTTGACAGAGAAAAACAATTTAGAAAGTATATTGATGTCAGAAGACAAAGAGTAATAAAATGGTCTCAAGCTCCAGGTCTGACCACCATGAGCAGGGTTGCCCTAAGTAAAAGACATAACCTCACTTGGCCTCAAACTCCTATATTTTGTTATGTTGCCATATAATGGATTGAGTTACAGTAATGGTCAGAAAACTTTTTTCTGTAAAAGTAGAGACAGTAAATACCTAAGCTTTCCTGACCACATAAGATTTCAGTTCTCTAATCTTCTTGTTTTTAAAAAAGTATTAGATTTATTAGTTTACAAATTATACAAAAGTGGGTGGTTGTCTGGTTTTAGGATATAGTCCATTGATTTCTTATGTGTGGTTTATATGACAACAAATGTTTCTCATAGTGACAAAATTCCATGATGCTATGATTAGCTATGATTAGCTATAAATTGAAATTACCCTTCCATAGAATATGCTCAAACACTAATACTGGTGAATCCTGGTAACAGTGAGAGAGACACAGAAAGGCAGTGGGGAAGAGAGGAAAGGAAGGGAAACGAGGAGAAAGAGAATACCAGCATCTTCTCAAAATGTCTCAAATCTTCAAATTACTTCAAAACTCTCAATCAACCAAACACTTGTCAATTCTTACATTCCAGATAATTGTACAGCTACATAGAGAGTATTATGGATTTCACAAGGATGACTTCCCATCCTCAGGGATAAATATTTGTACAGAAACAATAACACAAGCTTAACATTATCCATATGTCAAATAAAAAATCATCTCACCAGTACATCAATAGTACATTACATCATTATTGGCAACATTCCAATGTCAAAGGCGAAGGCCTGGTGTAGCTTTCAGTCTTATGCAGCAATGTGGGTGGATATATCTCTGGTCACTAATAGCTGCATTGATCCTTTAGAGAAAAAATAATTAAAACTTTGTATATTTATTCTATTTTTAAGAAAGTATCCTTTATTGAACATCAACTGTGTAAATTACTTTAAATATTAATAATGACAAAAACAGTAGTGGTAATCACAGATACTTATAAAGCCATCCTCTAAGCCAAGCATCATTAAAATAACTTTATATGTATTGACTCGTTGAAACCTAAGAAATGCCATGTGTGTTAAGTATTATTACCAGGCCTATAAGGTAGCTATCATTGATTTTCCACAAGTGAAAAAATAAAGGACTCAGGAATTTAAAACAGAAACAGGGCTAGAACCAGTCAATTACCTGAAGACTTTTGTTTTAGTTTGTCTCCTTTATTATTTTGTTAATGAGACAGGGCAATATACATGCTTGCATATGTAGTTACTTAGGCACAAATTAGCATTAAAATTTGAATCCAAGTTCAAACCCAAGTGCTAGATATCCCATAATGCCAAACGTTAAGTAGTTAATTCCTGAAATTACTCAAACACAAGTTCGTCTATCATATTGGTTCTACAGTAATTACCAGAATAGTTCTGTATTCTCTATCAGGACTGAAATACAACCCACTGTGAATTGTATACATGTGAACACGTCAAGAACTTGTTATGGGGCCAGGGATATAGCTCAGTGGCACAACACCTGCCTGGCAAGTGGGTCATGAGTTCGAGCCCCAGTACCAAGAAAAAGAAAACCTGTTACAAAATTTTAACCAACTGGAGGGATAATCATACTTTGTCTGTGAAGTTACAGTCAGTGAGGTACCAAGAATGCCACAGTTCTTTAAAAAGCCATGGTAGACTGTAAAAGCTCATGTGATCATTCTAAGGCTATTTTGATGCTTGTTCTGAAGAAAGAAGTAACTGACATCTCTCTATCATCTTATTCCTAGCACTCAAGTAGAAAGGACTGAGGACAGTATTTCCTAATATTTGATTTAAAAACTATAGATGCCAAGCTATATTTTAAAGGTCTAATTTAAAGCACAAGATATTTTACTATGTAAAATAAAACTGATTAAAGACCACAGATGTGGTGGAAAACTATGAACCCTGTCAGGCTGGGGACTGATCCTCAACTCCATCAAATATCACCTGCATACTTTAATGTATCAGCTATGTGCTCTGACCTTGGCCTCCTCTCAAAAATTACAACTGCCTGTTAGGGTTAATCTAGACCTGTAGATAATATAAGCAGAGTGCCTGGTACAAAAGAAGTATCCAGTAAAAAATAGCTTTTATTGATGGATACATGTGGTCTCATTATGTCATGAAAAAGACAATATTGGTATACTGCAACCAATCCTCCACACATCACTTATCTGAAATGTTATGACCTCATAATTATCCATAAGTAGTTACGTATTGCCCAAATATTCAAGCCACAACTTTAGGTCAGAAATAATTATCTTGAAGTAGAAATGTCACAGTTTTTTTCCTCTATCTATCTTTATATCTATCTATCTATCTATCTATCTATTTATTCCACTTATTCTAGTACCAAATATTTCTCTCCAGAGTAAAGGCAAACAAAGCCATCATACACAGAAGGGTATTCAAAAAAGACAGCATGAATATAATGAAGCAATTACTTATTTGGTGACTAAACTATTTTAGAATACAAGCATCGCAGGAAAATCATCTATAAAGAAGTATAATTAGGGAAAGTAACTGCTTGTATATGTTAAACCATGGTATGGGTTATAAGTCCTTACAAAGTTATAGCTAACTAAATGTTAGCAATATAAACTTCATATCTCTGTTCCTCATGGGCATTTGTACATAGAAAGTTGGATGCTCTTAATGAACTGTTTTTCCTGACATTATTATATTAATTTGCTTCATTGGTTATTGGAAACTCAAAGTTAAATTGTGTGTTCAAACTGGGTATAGATTTAACATAGCTTTAACAGAATCCTTTTCTTGCTATTTTATTTAAATTTTTTCTTTGAAATATTTTTAAATGGTAGAAAAATTATAAGTACAGAACAAAGAAAATAATAAGCATTTTACTCTGAGCTATTTGAAAGTGTATTTGCAACATGATTCTCCATCACCCCTGAATATTTTAGTGTATAATTTCTACAAAGACATTTGCCTACATAACCTCAATAAAACCATCAAAATCAGGAAATTAGATTGATACATTATCACAATAAAATCCAGAAATTTCACTCAAGTTTCACCAGTTGTTCCCATAATGTCATTAGTGACAAAATGAAGTCCAAAATTATGCATTACTTTAGTTGTGTCTCTTTAGTCTCCTTTATTCTTAAGCAAGTCCTCATTTCATCTTTGACTTTCATAACCTTGATATTTTCAATAATATAGGCAAGCTTATTTGTTTTAAAAAATATTTATTAGTATATTATATTAGTATATTAATATATTCATATTATATATGAGTTGGTATATATACACAACACATCTTTATGTTTTTTTCTCCATCCCCCTACATCCACCTCTTGTGCTAACATCAGATTCATTTATTTATCTTATAAGTCCTTACAAAGTTAATTAACATACATAGAGATTAACAACCAGATTAATAGGCCAAAAACCATATGAAACACATAAGACAATTATATTATAATGTTCCCCAATTTGATTTTGTCTGGTGATTTTTCTTAGATTCAGGTTTTTTTCTGAGAGAGAGAAATGTTATAGAAAGCTTAATCAGATGGTGCACATTATCAGATGCTACCTGATTTTGATCTATTTACTTGTGATGCTATCTTTATACAGTGGAAGTAGCCAGGTTTCTCCAATGCGAAAAGATAATCCTTTTCTCTTTTTGACTACTAACTACTTAGGGGAAAATACTTTGCAGCTAGATAAATATTCCATTGCTTTCAAACTTTTATCCACTGATGTTTAACATCTATTGATGTTTGACAAATGGTGGTTTACTAATTAAATCATTCCTACCATGTGTAGTTGAAATTGAATCTCTTATACACTTGTTAGGTGGAAAAAGCTTTCTAACTAACTAATTTATCTATGTATTTGTATGAGTATTTTTTATTTGGAGGCTTGGGTCGTCATGGGTTTGTGTCGGATGGAGCCCCTTGAAACACCTGGATGGTGTTGTGCTAGGACTTCATCTTTTGACTACTTCCTTAGTTTATGACACAAGATGCTCCAGGTTATCTTTTACTTGCTTAGATTCATCTACCAAACCCACTATTTTTCCAAAGAGATCTGGATTATTTTAGTGGACATTTATTTTTAAGGAATCAAGATGTAAACATGTTCCTCATTATTGTGCTGTCATTGCTCCCAGACCCATGTACTTATGAATCCAGTATGACAGTTTATTCTAGCATTCTGCTTTCCATATACTTAATCTCATTCTCCAAGAACTACAAACCTCATTTCTAATTATTTTTATTGCATTAGCTGTTATAGCTAAGATATTATCCTAACTCTATTTATTATTTTAATATCTTCTGCTTCTAAAGATCTTCTCACTCAGAATCCAGCACCTCGCTATGAACCACTGTCATCATTTATTCGAGGGGATGTCCTTTTTCACTGCACAGACTGCACACAATACATCACAGGCTGCTTTTGCCACTATCCCCGCATAGTCTCCTACCTGGGCCACCTGCATGTAATAGTATTTGGGCCAAGTTATTCTGAAAAGAAAGACAGGAAGGCAAACAAGTAGAACAGAATATTCTCTTTGCTCTTTTACTTGGATTTCATTGCAGATTTCTCTCCCTATTTTAATAGTTGTATTATGTGTCTCATAAGCTGGCATACCCTATTCAAAAGGTTTAAACATGTAAAATGATGCAAACACAAGTTTCAGTTGGAAGAATTCAAGAGCAACTCTGAACATAATGAAAGAAGAGGGCTCATCAAATCTGCATTTTAAGACCCCTCGGAACATGAAAGTCTGTTTTCAGTAACATGCTTTACTCCACAAAAGCCAAGGCAGATAAAAGGAATGGCCCCAGGAATGTTAGTGGCACTTTTGATTCCATATCCCGTCTTACTCACACAGATAGTGTACACTACTTGTGTGATCTTGAGCATTTTACTTAATGTTTCTCTGAGCTGATTTCATCATCCATGAAAGAGAAAGGTTTGCTCCCTTGCCAGCCTCACAGGAATGTCTGTCATTCTAATTTTTATGAAGTACAGACTGTTTTAAATTTCTCAACAGTAGTCAGTATATTCTGAGTCTCATACTGGGAAAAGATACACCATCTCAAACTCACAGAGAGAAGGATTCTCTTTAGATTTAACGTTAAAGCAAGAAACAATTCCTTAGTGTACATAACATGATGCCACAGCTATATACAACTTGCTCTTGTCATCTAAAGGGAAAGCATTCAGCTCTTGTGTGGCCATAAAACCAGCACCTGATAATATCCAGTAAGAGACAGAACAACACGGTATACGGAACAACCATGTAAGTGGACAGAACCATAGATTTGTCTAACCAAAATACTGTCTACCAGACGTAGATACATAGCACAATGTAGGAGACAGTTGTTGGCCTCTGCTGCCTTAGTAACACCTCATTGCATAATGAGTAATAATTAAGTCTAAGCCTCGTGGTTCCATAATAGGTTGTGGAGTAAAATGGGATAGCATAAATCAGGAAAAACCTGATTTACAACAGACTTTTAATAAATAATAAAATCTGAACAAGCTTTCATCTGATACTTTGGTGATATTTGTTATAGCATTATTGATAGTGACAAACACAAAACAAAAACATGAAAGTTGAGGTGAAATGTATGCCAAAGAATCAGACTATAGCTGAATAACCGTGGTATACCCATTTATTCAAAATAAGTTAATAAATAAATAAAATCACAGAAAATCACATGAAGAAAGTGGTATACAAATTCAGTTACATTCCTTCCAGTTAGACAGTAAAGAGGTTTAAAAAGGAAAACAAAAAGCAGAACAAGGATACTTTTGGTTTTGGTTGGAAAATACACATATTTTTCATTAAATATATTGTGTTAACAAGTAAGGATTTACTATTGCTATTTTAAACAAATTAATACGTGATTTGATAACAATTCTAAGGATCAAAAATAAACTGCAAATATCTTTAAGAAAAAAAGCAGCGACCTAAATAGAGATTTCACAAAAAGAAAAAAAGCCAAATCGTTAACTATATAAAAAGATTCCTCAATTTAAACTTTGGAAGTGACAATTGTTTTAACTACAGGTCATGAAGATTTCTAGAAAATTATTCTCAAATGAAGTTAAACCTAATTGAAATCTAAACATAAATAAAGGGGTTTTTTTTCAGTTATTTAAATCAGTGGCTACATTGACACTGAATGACAGAGGTAGAATTTAAACATTTTGAAAAAAAGTCATTATCAGATGAGGTGTAGGCCTGATGGTCAAGAGAATATATCATATCCATCTGTAGACAATAGTTCATAATATTTTGTCAGGACACTTTCGTGATTACTGTGAGATCAAAGAAAGATTTATAAGATAAAAGTCATTTGATAATTACATAAATATGAGAAATCATAATTTGCTTCAGAATTACTTTTACCTAAAAAATCTGAGTCTTCTGTGAGTACTTTGGACTCACAATTACGACAGATATACTACAGAATAAATGTGCTACAGATAAACTAGAGCAGGGAGAAAGAGAATCACCCAGCTTCTTGACTAGCTATGTAGTATGTGAGGCCCTGCAGGCGAGAAAGAAATGATTGTCTTATCAGAGACTGCACAATGATATTCATAGCTATTCAACACTATATACAGCATGTCCTCAGAGAAACATAATAGTGCAATATTAAATTCAGAGCACAAACTTAGAGAAAAGAAGAAAATCCAGGCAGAAAATAAATGATAACCACATTGGGACATCCTTGACCATAACTTTGGAAGATAGAGGGTTAAAATGCTTTAGGATGTCACTTGTGCCTATATATCATCATTGCTTAATTCATGGTTTTGAGAAACACAACTTGCAAACCTCCAAGTACCTGGGGATATTCTCTACCATTAATTTGGGTGTAGTACTCCCTTTGCAATAAGTAGGAAATCTAGGGAAGAATTAATGGCAGAATAGGGCTTTTACTCAGTAGACAATAGTGGCTTGTATAAGGCTTGTATAATTGCACCAGTGGTGTCCGTGCCAGAATTCCCAGGTCTATGCACAGAAACATTTGTTCACTAGAGAAAGTCATCAAAAATAGTAAAAATTAATAAAAAAAAAAGAAGGCACCTAAAACTCCTTATTAACTAAAGAATGCCCAATGCCGGTGCCATGGACTGAAACTCCTCTGTAACTGAGTAGATACATATCCAGATATTTCAGACAATACAGGGTCACACTTTTTTCCCTGTACCAAAACAGTTTTAACATGATGCTGAATGTCCTTGTTTTGCCCTTCTAGAAACCTCTATATAGCAGAATACCTATGGAATCAGTAATTAAAAGGTAATGCACTTCACTGGAAACAAAATTTCACTGCTCTCAAAGATCTATTTTAGGAATCCACTTAAAGATTTTTCCACTTGTATATGCAATAAGAATTTCTATTGTGTGTGGCTGTTTTTACAAAGGAAAAATCAGCTAATCCAATCTCCTATAATTACTTCTTATCTTGTACTGTATCATTGACTTTCCCTGGAAGCTACACGTTAGGTATGACTAAGTAAGAGATACTAGCTTCCAAGATCAGAATCAGGAAACACTAGGACAAATTGAGATGGACTCTGTCTTTGTGTCTCTGCCTCACTTCTATTCAAACAGGAAATCGGATGCCTCCAATTTCACTGATTACCAGTTTCAGTATCAACTTATCAAGACAATGATAGGCCCTTTACAAATGTCTCCTAATGTTATTTTCTCAACAGAAGTAGAAGCTGACCTATAGTTCCTAAAGCTATTGAAAAAGAGCACATTGTATTTGCCTACTAACTCTTTTTAGTTTTGCTAGCTGGCTAGTTAATTTACTGTAATTGAGACTTTACCCAAAGAACTCCAACAAAAAACCGGTTTTCCTACATGTTCTAGGAATTCGGATTCATTTATATTCAACATACCTGCTGCCCCATGTCAGTAAAGCTGATCCCAATCTTAAGACTAAATGTTCTCAAGAAACTCAAGGCAGGCATAGCAGAAAGCAGAATGCATGTGTCTGGTTCTTTCTGTAAATGATGCTGCACATGGGCTCTTTGTGCCTTCCAGGTTGAAGGTTGTACCTTTGCAAATGAGTAATCACTGTCACAGCTGTTAGTTTAATACTACAGGTTTTAAAAATGTCAACAATATTTTCATTGTTAGATATTTTGGGTATGTCTTGAAAAAAGCTGTAATCTCTCATTTTACATATGTAGGTATACATATACGTGTGTGTATGTGTGTATACAAGATAGATAACTACTACTAATCTCTGAAGTCCATCAAAAAGAACAGCTTGTATTTTCATTGTTTGATTGTTTCATGACTTTTTCATGCCTCAATCTTATAATCTGAACTAATTTTAAGATAACAATATGCAACATATTAGTGTTAATTCTCTACTTTTTAAAAAAATTCTGTATTGCTTTTATCCTTTTTGTTTGTTTTGTTTTGTTTAAAAAAAATAAAATGCTACAACAGGCTACACCACAACTTCATATTACAAGGGGATTAGGGCTGCCTGAGTTGAAGAGAGAAGACACAGGCAAGAAAAGCTTTGCCCTGAGAAGTGTTGAGAAGATATGTGGTAGGTTGGAAAAGCACTTAATTTGCTTTTGGGTGTTTTGGATTTAAATTCAGACTCCATTACTTTGTTAGCTCCTGTTAGCCTCAGTGTCTTCTTTAAAGTGCAAATAATTAAAGCTAGCTCTCAGGGTTATTCTTTTTTTTATTTTAAAGAGGGTAAAATTAAACACAACACAACAACACAAGAAAGCAATGTAAGAGACATAAATTTCAAAGCCAGACAATCAGAGATCTTCACTATCTATCATACTGTCTCTTGTTTTCTTCCAAATAGTTGTCCATATCTTCACATACAGAGAATTCACACGAAACATCGTAGTATGGAGCTGATCTGAACAGGATGAGGAAGATGTTTTAGGTCTTCAAGACCAGACAAT